>WHUZ01000082.1:0-282040 GCA_015179045.1 Kalaharituber pfeilii | reverse complement strand
ACTCCTCTCCATCCTCCGCCTTTCTCTTCCAATTCTTTTCCATGTCGCCCCACCTCTCAAAGCCTTCTGGACGGTTCCACCTTTTTGGATTGCTTTCAGCTGTGTGGGCTGGTTTGATGGTGTTGGTGGCTTGCGAAGCTTCAGCCTCGGCAGTAACTGTCCATCACATTGTAACAGCAAATCGCTAGCTGTGCTCCCCAATTCCGCGAATGAGCAGTTTGTCCGTGAAAAGTATCATATATTCATCAAGAAAAAATACATGTTGGCTCCGGGCGAATGATCTTTTTACATTGTGCCCACTGAAACATGCTTCAAATGCTGAATCCGATCAATATGACTTGATCTCATGCGCGTGCTCAACCATGCTCAATGTGTCCAATGTCTCGTGCGTGCAGCATGATCGACATATTCAACTCGCCCGATCTACCAATTCCTGGAGCGCAATCATCTCAATTTGGCAATATCGCAGCAAGTTTTTTTCTTTATTTAAAAATTTTACGTAACTCCGCTTGCAGCTGTTCGCCCTGGCAGGGGCAATGTCGCAGCATGCCTGAGCAGTCCTGTTAGGAATGTTGATCCCTGCATAGACTGGCAACCGCGGGGTATATGATCTCCTCACAACATAAAGAATATTGGGCTGCTGACTGGACCAGCTGGGGCCACTCCAGCCAGTGGCTGTTCCTCCAGCAGGTCAGCCGCGTCGTTCCACCACCACAATACATAGTCCCATCTCAAGGTACTCGACTCCCAATATCGTTACTAGCATAAATTTATAGAACTAGCTATGGAGCAATAGTGGATGGGCAGAACACAGGTGAAGTAAGACATTAGCTGAATCTTCATCGTATTACCAATATCGATGTCTTGACCAAGTAGTAGGTTATTGGTCCTCTACATCCTACCCTACAAGTTTTGCGGTTATCATATGTAACATGTTGAGATGTTTTTCAGTTAGGCATGTTTTGGTCTGCTCGTATATGTATTGCCTTTGAGGAAAGGATCATCTGAACAAGACAGCAGAAGAAGGCAAATTCAACGGGCGATGGGATTTTCAGGACCTCTATCAGCATGTAAGTTCACCGTTCTAGAATTATCAGCTAACTTTTGCAGCAGTTCAGCTTTCTTGTTTTTTTTTTTTCCTTCTCATGTATCACGCATCCTTGGTTGGCTATTCGTCATGGCAAGGTAGCAATTCGCTTTCTCAGTGTTCAATGGAGAAAGACACAGCACCATATTCTCGCACAACGACGGTATGAGTGAGAGGAAAGACCTAAGCTGAAACGTAGTCATCATCATGGTAGCCCTGCCTTGGCGAACAGCTGCATGCGGGGTCACGTGAAAAAAAAAAAAAAAAAAAAAACATCATGGTGGCTGTACCTATGTGTCTGTGGAATTATGCAGCGCCAAGGTACCTACATCGGATCACGCGATGCCGCTTTTTTTAAAAAAAGAAACAAAAAAAAACATTACTCGTACACCGCGCCGGCGGGCTATGACAAGATACATGATGCCTCGGATGCTACAGCGCCTACTTGAAACGTGGTGTTGACAAAGGCTGAGCAGGACTGCAAATTTTGGTGGGAAACCCGCGTAATTTTTCCCGCTCACATGAAATGCTCCTAAGCGCCCAATAGAGGGATTTTGCAACCCTGCCGGCCTTAATTCTGTGGACTTGTTGCGACAGCAACGGAGCTGAATTGGTTAGATACCGACATGGGCCCCTGGCCTAGAATTAAGACCGCGCTAATAGAATGGCCTTATTAAGGCCACTCTGTTAGCGCGGTCTTATTTCTGAAGGGACTACAACAAACAACCACAAGAGGGCAAGTTTATCGTGAGGAACCCTGTGAGTACGCTAGTAATATAAAAAAAAAATCAAACATATCAAACAAGATCAAACAATCGAACAAGATCAAATTTGATTATTTCTATAAGACATAGCTAAAAAAGATATACAGCTTCTATAGCATCAAGTTCAGTAATGGAAGCATACTCCTCTTCAAGAGCTCTATCTCAATCCCCATCTCCATCTTCTTCATCTTCATCCTCATCACCAGTACGATCCCCAACTATATCCTATGACTGGAGTCCAACACCGGGTCGTGATCAAGAACAGTCAACTGCGACAGAAAAACAGTCAATTGTGACAGAACCTTCCCATGGTCATGAAGCGCAATTGACTCAGAGTCAGAGAGCTTCGCCAGTTGTGCCGGCAACAAGCCAGCCGGGAGTGAGACGACGCATCCGGTATACACCGGATATCAAATTAAGACTTGTACGCCTTTGTGTGGAGCATAGTGCTCAATACTTAGAGAGTACATCGGAAAAAGAGTATTGGGAATTAATACGGGCACTATTTGCATCAACAATGGCACCATGTTCTATAGAATCGGGGGATGCAATCAAGAAAAAGGTCAACAGTTTTGTAATAGAGCGAAAGGCAGAACTTACGGCTCGAGAATCACTGTCTGGCGTTGCTATTCCTGCATCTACAGATCTCGATCAAGCAATTGATGCCTGGATTGAGGTAGTTGAACGCCGTACAGAGGTGAAGCAGCGAAAGTTTGGAGATAAGGCACAGGTGAAATTGGAGAAAGAAATAGCTTCTATTAGGAGAGACAATCTGTCAAAGACTCTCTCACAGAAGCGTACTTATCAGGAAGTTGTACGGCAAGTCGTGGATCTTACAGAGTCATCTCAGGCAACATCATCCACAGCAGCAAAGAGAGATAAGAGACGGAGAATTGGTCAAGGTTGGGCAAGAGGGCAGCAAATGGAGGCAGATGAATCAGAGTCCGCTAAGACAACAGCCTTTTTTGACTCAGTTCAATCAATGATGAAAGAAACACTTGATCTATTTCGCGCGAGTATCACACCAGTCCCAAATACATCTGTATTACCTCCGAATCCTTCAGCTCCTTTTCCGCCTTCTCCGGCTCCTCTTCCGCCTTCTCCGGCTCCTCTTCCGCTTTCTTCAGCTCCTCTTCCGAATCCTTCAGCTCCTGTTCCGAATCCTCCAGCCCCCTCCGAAGCTCGATTAGCATCTCTCGAGCTTGAAATAAATCAGATGAAAGCCATATCAAAATAAGCGGAGTCTTTTTGGTAAATGCTTGTAATGAAAGGCAAGCTCGTTGAGTCTGATCTATTAAGAAGTGGCAGAATTGCCCAACTTATATACACAGAAAGTGAGATATAACGTGACTTCAATACCATGACAGAAAAGGAAAACATAATCCAACCGAGAGGTGTGTGAGTCAACGCTAATAATAACCGAAACACTATAAGCGCCAGACATGGTTCATATGCATGAAATAATCAAGTGAAACAAGTGATAACGGGGTGAATTACTATTAAAGGAAACTGCAACATAAATGCAACGGATGTACCATTCCAACACTCTCTCTCAGACGTTGCAGCCAAGTTGTTGAGAAAAACGATTGTGCTTCACGAGTTCCAAAGCCTTTGTACAGAGGTCAGCGGGGTTGGTGTCTGTAGGGAAGTAGTCGAGTGTAAAGTCTCCAGCTGCTAGGTGTTCACGAGTGATATGATAGTGAACATCAATGTGCTTTGTTCTTTGGTGATGCATGGGATTGTTGGATATGTCGATGGCGGAGGTAGAATCGGCCCAAAGGTGTATAGGTATCTTGAATTTGAGTTCTTCGAAACCATGTTTGTACCAGATGGCTTGTCGTACAGCAAGTGAGAGAGCGATATATTCTGATTCCGTAGTGGATGCTGAGACACAGTTTTGTTTAACTGATCTCCAGGAAATAAGGCAATCTCCAAGCATAAACGCGTATCCCGACCAGGAGCGACGAGTGTCCAAACAAGACGCATAAGATGCATCTGCGTAACCAGTAAGAACTAGAGATCTTCCACGAGGATAGGTGAGTTTCCATTGACGGGTTCCAGACAGGTACCGTAGTACGCGTTTGACGGCTTCGTGATGAGACTTTAGGGGTCGTGAAGAGAACTGAGAGAGAAAAGAGACAGTGTATGCGAGGTCAGGTCTGGTTCCAGTGACTAAATACATTAGCGAGCCGATACTCTGTTGGTATAATGTTGTATCAACAGGTTCATCGTCTTCAGTGGCTTTTTGGAGCTTTAATTTTGGATCCATAGGGGTAGTTACAGGCCGACAGGATTCCATACCGAAACGCTTGAGTATTTGTTCAATGTACTGGGATTGACTGAGCGTGATACTCTCTCTATTTTGTTGAATTTCGATTCCTAGTAACCATTGAAGTTGTCCCTTCACTGTTACCGTGAAGTGCTTTTGAAGATGCTCAATTAAGAGATCTAAATCAGCTCGGACACCACTGATGGTAAGGTCGTCAACGTATACCACAAGAATTGTCCTGCGGTTGGCATTAAAGAAAACGAAGACGCATGGATCGAAGTGCAGAGGTTTGAACCCTAGGTCAGCAAGTACTGAGGTTAATTTTTCATACCATTTCAGTGGAGCTTGCTTGAGACCATATAATGCCTTTTTTAGACGAAGTACTTTTCCTTCAAGACCGATGCCGGGTGGTGGTAGCATCCAGATCTCTTCGTCCAGGTTACCATTCAGAAACGCTGTCTTTATATCAAGTTGTTCCAGTAGGAGGTTAAGACTAGCTGCTAGGGCTATGACGAGTCGTAGGGAATCATACCGTGTTACTGGTGCGAAGGTCTCGTCATAATCAATTCCATATTGTTGGCTGAAGCCCTTGACTACTAGTCTCGCCTTATACCGCTCAATTGATCCATCAGCTCTATGTTTAATCTTGAAGACCCATCTGGAGTGGATGGGTTTTCTTCCTGGTGGTAAGTCCTTGGTGTCGTATTCATCCCATACTTTTGCATCCAAGATGGACTGAAGTTCTTCTTGAATTGCTTGTGTCCATTGAGCATAGTCATATCCTGACATAGCTTCCTTGTACGTTTGAGGCTCTCTGGCAGCAAAGGCGAATCCTGAAAATCCAGTGTAATCCGGGTTAGGGTTTCTGGATTCTCTTTCAGGGTATCTGCGCGTTGTGGAGGAGGAGGGCTCTGGCGTATCTTGGCGGGAAGTGTGTTCAAGGAGGAGTTGACTTTCTGCTTCATGCTCGAGAGTTCGTTCTTTAACAGCGGTCGGCCAATGCATGTCATACCTATGGAACCATGCAGTTTCCTGCGTTGGTTCTGTAGGTGTAATACGTGGTGACTGTTTGTTTGGAGACTGTTGAGCTGAGGGAGAGGCGCTGAATTGTGGAATAGATGGGGTAGATATTGACGACAGTGGGGACTCTGTACCGGTTCCGATTTCTTCGATCCTTTTGGGAGAGGAGGGGAAGGTACCAGGGATTGATTGCTGAGGAGGAGTATGAGTAGTGAACTTGACAGCTGGATCAGTCGAAGAATTGAGGTTTTGTATGCCTGCTTCGATGTCGGTGACGTTTGAGATGGGAACGAACCGAACATGTCGATATTCTTTGACTGTCTTATCTGAGGGGTTGTAAATGCGGAACATATTGACATTTGGCAAATATCCCACAAGGTGACCTTCGAATGCTCTAGCGTTCAGTTTGCTTCCGGCACCCCGAGTTTCCTGAGGTATATGAACGTAGCATTTCGAGAAGAAGGGACGTAAGTGTCCGATCTGTGGTCGTTTGTTGTATAGTATTTCGTACGGTGTTTTCCCTTGAAGTACCGTATGAGGAAGGCGATTTCTGGTATAAGTAGCCCAATTAAAGGCTTCTGCCCAGAGAAATTTGGGAGCGTCTCCAAGTGCGGGTCGTACCATGTTGGTCAAGGTGAGGTTGTATCTCTCAGCCACACCATTGGATTCTGGAGAGTATGCAGCAGTAAATTCTAGGATAATCCCTTTACTTTCGCAATAGGATTTCCATGCATTATTGACATATTCTCCTCCCCTATCAGAGCGAATGCGACGGGGGTATCTTTTCGTGCTGAGATTGACTATTTCGCATAGGTGAATAAGGCTAGTGATGGCATCAGATTTGTGCCGCAGGAAGCGTATTTCAGCATATCTGGAAAAGTCATCAATGAACGAAAGATAATAGAGTGAACCAGACAGGGAGTTAACCGCGAAAGGACCAGCTACATCCGTATGAACTAAATCAAACGGAGCGGACGTGGTGGAAGTGGAGGGCTTGGGTGTGATTCGACGTGAGTTGTATTTTTCACACATGTCACAAAAAAATGTCGGTGGACGTTTGGGGAGTTTGTCACCGTCAATGTATCTCTCTCTTGCTTTAGACCAGTTTTCAGGAGAGGAATGTCCCAGAGCTTCGTGCCAAAAACGTACGGAGGCAGAGAGTGCAGTTCCGAACTTGGACAGGGGATTTATTTGAAAAGTCCCGTGTTGTTGGCGAGCAGAGAAACAGAGTGCATTATCAGATTTTCTTCTAACTTCCATCCAATCATCTTCCGCAATTAACCGAAATTTTCCCAAGGCAGCAATAACATTCCAAGAAATCAAAGACGCTTCATTCCAACCAGGTATAAACAGAACATTATCAAAGGAAAGCTCTAGAACACGACCATCCATCTTCACATTCATCCTCACTGTTCCACTATGGGTACTATAGAGTATAGCACCTCCACCAACTCTTATTGGTGTCCTGTTGAGAACTGGATTCTCTAGGTAGTGGTAGTTAGCGGTGATGTGATGAGATGCGCCGGTATCAAGGAGCCATACCTCGTATGTATCTGTTCCCTCGGCTTTGAGAGCTGTCCCGACAATAGGAAGAGCTGTTGCTATCATTGCTCTACCAGTACCTTGGTCCGGAGAGAATGAGATGGGAAAGATATCAGTTGTTGAGGAGGAGGAGGAGAACGGAACAACAGCAGTAGAGGAGGAAGAAGAGGCGAGACCCGCAAAACCAGGACGAGGAGTACCAGCCTTAAGTGCAGAAAGAGACTGGTTGTACTGCTTGAGTACGTCACAGGTCGTATGGATGTGTCCGACAAAAGTAAGTCCCCTGCTTTTACACCAGGAACATTCATTTTTGCCAGCCGGAGTCGATGGTTGCTTCTTCTTGTTGTTCCTCTTCTTCTTGCCCTTTGAGGCTGTGGTGTTGGTGGTAGCAGGCTTCGGGGTAGTCGTAGCCGCAGGAAACGCAGCACCAGCTGTAGAGGTAGAGGAGACGGCATCTAACAGGCGTTGTCGAATATCCGCATATTCTGAGGATTCGGCGACTGCGAGTAGAGTTTCTTTTAGTTGCTGTTGTGACGGAGGAAGAGAGTTGATAAGCAAGACACTTTTGAAGACAGAGTCTTCCCATGCAGTTTTGAGGCCTTGAAGATATTTCTTTGAGGAGGCGTCCGCTGAAGCGACCCGAGCATTGAATCTTTGCCAAAGCGTTTCGTATTGCTGTATATGGTCGATCATGGTCGTGGATTCTTCTTTGTGGGCGTTAAGAACTGCTAGGAGGAAAGAGAGATTAGATGTGACATTTTTGCGGTCGAATCGCTCTTCTATAGCTTTCCAGGCTATGTGAGCATCATCTGTTTCAGACACCAAGTAGACGAGGTCATCATCGATCATCTGCGAGAGTAACGAGTTCGCGAAGGCTGATTTATTATTCCATTTTTTGGCTTCGTTTGCATCACTTGGTTTCTTTTCTTCGCCAGATACGATCTCCCATACCTGAGCACCTTTGAGGTGCACTTTCGCACGTGATGTCCACGATTGATAGTTGGGGTTGGAGGGGTCTAGTTTGGTGAAGGAGAAGATACGGTATGAGTAGTTGCAGTCGTCGCTCATGTTGGAAGATGATTTCTTCAAATCTTTCGGTGGAGAAATAGAGGAGCTAGAGCCTGTAGCGGAAGAGGAGGGTGGAGCAATTGATTCTGCCACTTTTGCGGTAAGTGGAGGAGACTATGTAAGGGACCGAAAAAGAGTTGCTTTTGAAGGGTGTAGGAACAGTAATTCGAGAAACGGCGTCAAGCCGGGCTCATAACCTATCAAAATAAGCGGAGTCTTTTTGGTAAATGCTTGTAATGAAAGGCAAGCCCGTTGAGTCTGATCTATTAAGAAGTGGCAGAATTGCCCAACTTATATACACAGAAAGTGAGATATAACGTGACTTCAATACCATGACAGAAAAGGAAAACATAATCCAACCGAGAGGTGTGTGAGTCAACGCTAATAATAACCGAAACACTATAAGCGCCAGACATGGTTCATATGCATGAAATAATCAAGTGAAACAAGTGATAACGGGGTGAATTACTATTAAAGGAAACTGCAACATAAATGCAACGGATGTACCATTCCAACAAGCCACACAGTCAGAAATCCTAAAGATACTAACTGAGATGCGAAGAGATCAACAGAGGGAATGAAGTTGCAGAGAGTCCCATCACGCAAGATATGTGCATAGTGGGGGGGGGTGCACAACATTTTTAAATCGTTCACTGATCTGGTTTTTTTGGCGGAGGCATGTTTGACAGTTAGTGAGTAGGACAGTAACTGCATAGTATGATCCTACTGGGGATAGGCCGATTTGTTGTGACCTTTTTTTTTCTCCATAGCTGAATTGACTGAGTATACGACCAAATCCCCATTCAACTGTAATTCGAGCACTTGACATTTGTGTATTAAATGCTGTTTGATCCGCCGAAAGGTGTCCCTTGTAGGGGCTCATGATACCATAACTTAACGTGTATGCAGGATCACCATAGAGGTGTAACATCTCAGGTGAATCTGCAAAAAGTTCTCGGAGTTTTGCCTCAATACCACTCTCTTTCCACAACTTCCAGTCACCATCAGGTCCCGGAGAAGGTCCATATAGGCTACTAATGAGCCCATCTGGTGTCACAATAGCCTGGTACTTAATACCATGGTAACCTTTATGCCCTGAATAATAATCCCGCTGATCTATAGATGGACGTGCTATTGGTCGAACAGTCCCATCAATAAATCCCCAGATCCCATGTATACCTTGAGCCGCTGCCCCCCGAGTTCCTAATTCAATTGCTGCCTCATAGCGCTGAAGTTGTGCAACCGTCAACCGCTCTGAGTCCCAAAGGAGTTTGTCATGATATCGTTCAAAAAGGTAGCTAACTAAGCCATTGATAACCGTAGATATATAACTTCGAGAGCATCCAAAAATCTATATAAATCTGCTTTGAGTCTCTATGAGCAATGGCACAGCTGTTACAGGGAGCTTACCTGCATCATATCTTTGTACCGTGTAGGTGATGCTAGACGATATAGCAACATGCATAGAGCCTTTTCTCCAGTCGCAACATATCTGGATTTTAGATGCTTATCAACAAAATTCTCCAGTCCCAAGTGTATAATCAGTTCTGCTATCTCAGCTCGTGTGAATCGGAGATATTCGTTGCATTCAATATCACTCCAACCACTTGATAATAGTGTCCATGAATACTGCTCATATGGTATTGGAGGCCGGTAACGAGAAGTTACAGTAGACACATTGCGACGCCGTTCAAGTTCAAACTTCACACTTAGGAGTATTGCTTGAAAATACCCTATTATCACTAATCCAAGAGCAATCTGGCGTTTGCGTTGGTGTTCAAGTTGGGTATCCATAGTGAACTTGATAATAATGATGATGATAATGATGAAGTGAGGTTCCGACATCACGTGGAGTTCTAAATTTCATGCGCTGGGGTTCTGGACCGTTCTTGTACAGTTTGGGGTTACTTCGTCTTACCCTTGTTGATTTGAAATAAGTCCTGCTGGGGTTATGTTCAGGGTTGCAAAATCCCTCTAATTGTGATTCTTTCCTGTAAAGTTACTGACAATGGCCTTGAAACTGTATCCATAGCGCATATGCAGAATCTTTCTCTATTCAAGTTACGCAATTGCATGGTTAGTACGGAGGTGTGGCAGAAAAGTAATTTCCACCTTCCGTTTTCGGAAAAGCGTAACTTGGCGCATATGCAACATATTATGCATAAAATACAATGCATATGTGCATATGCGGTATATGATGCATATGACGCATGCGCACGCATATTATATACAGTTAGTATATTTATTGACAGACGCAATGAGTTTGAGTTTGACCTGCTGACTATAAGTTGTATTGAAGGATTTGAATTTAGTGAAATATAGTAGATTTATTTTGAGTGTTTATATACAATCTCATTAATAGGAAGAAAACGAACATTGAATTTAGGTGGTCCTGGAGGTCTTCCACGTTTAGTTACTCTTCCCTCTTTAGTACCTTTTTTTTTTTCCCTTTTCTGGATCTGCGTTTTCCTTTCCGTCCTTCCCTTTGCTCTTCACCAGACTCTTGTTCCTGCTCCTGCTCTAACTCATCTTCATTCCATTGATCAGCATCAACTTCTTCAACTTCTTCAACATCTACCCAGAGAGAACCAGTAAAAAGAGAAGTAAAATAATCTATATAGGATTCTGGAAGATCTTTCGTCATTTGCTTAAAGGTAGTATATGCTTGCTGGCAAACTTGACGAATTTTTTTGATTTTTTTTTCTGATATCTGACTTCCGTAATTTATCAGATTGACGTTTTCCTGTCCTCCCTTCCTTATATTCATTACCTCCTTCAAGTTTAATCACTTCTTGAATATGACGAGGAATTCGCTCAATCCATGATTGAATTCTCCATTGTTCAAGATCCTTCCAAGCCTAGTATAGATATCAAAATTAGCTACTAATAGTATTAAACATTATATTGTATCTAATATACCTTAAGCCACACTTTTTCAGCAGTAAGACGGCGAGTTAAAGGACCCTTCTTAGTTGTTGCTTGCTTCATATAAGCCCAACATGGTTCAATCATATTCAAGTCTGGAGAGTTGCCAGGCCAAATGAAACGTTCAATTTCTGAGACATCGAAGTAAACTCGTTGACGTTTGGAAGCATGAGAAGGAGCCTTATCTTCCATGACAGTAATATTTGGAATAAAGCATTTGGCAGCTTCAGCAAATGGAAGAAGTTTGGTAAGAAGAATTTCGTTTAAGTATCTATACCAATCAACTCCACCTTTGCTTTCCTCTCTAGAAAAAGCTCCGTTCTTCAAATTAAATTTCCAGGTTGGCTTTCTCCCACCTAGAAGCAGCTGCAGAGTTAGTAGAAGCTATTACCGGGTGCAAAATTCGACTGAAAAAACAGCTGCCAACCCGCGTGCAAAAAAGCTGCCTCCCCGGGTGCAAGCCCGGGTGCAAAACAGCTGCAAAAATCGAATGAAAAACAGCTGCCAACCCGGGTGCACAAACAGCTGCCAACCCGCGTGCAAAAAAAAGCTACCAACCCGGGTGCAAGCCCGGGTGCAAAACAGCTGCAAAAATCCAATGAAAAAACAGCTGCCAACCCGGGTGCACAAACAGCTGCCAACCCGGGTGCACAAACAGCTGCCAACCCGGGTGCACAAACAGCTGCCAACCCGTGTGCAAAAAAAAAGCTGCCAACTCGGGTGCAAAATTCGAGTGAAAAAACAGCTGCCAACTCGGGTGCAAAAATCGACTGCAAAATGCCTGCCAAAACGGCTGCTGTAAGAGTAGAAGAAATCTCCACACACTTACCTGTATTCCGAAGTCCCATTCATCTCATCATAGTATTGAGTTCCCACTGTGTCTTGCACTCTTCCTCAATAGCAGTATTAATCAGATTCACTTCTTTTTCTGCCCGTTGCTTTTCCTTTTTGGTTTCTGGTTTCCAGATATGACAAGGTCCTTTAAAGTCATATGTGAAGCATCCCCAGAACATGAACTCAGAGTATCCTTTCCACCGCTCTCGAACACAGGATTTAATGCAGACTTCATGTGGCTGTCTCCATACCTTTAAGAATTTTGTTAGTTATTTTGCTTAGATATAAATATAGTAGCAACTTACCCTATAACTTCCTCTTCTATGCCCTAATACCACTGAAGTTTCATCTGTCCAAACCACTCGGTTCCAATCCTCAAGAGTCCAATGCTGATATCGTGAAGCAAACTGATAACGTGCTTCTCTCATTTCTTTTGTCAAGCCAGGCTTTCGTGTAGGTTTGGTTTTTCTGAATCCATGTTTTCGTAGTACCTTCCATGCGCTATAGCGAGATATATTAAATTGAACAGCTAGTGAACGAACTGACTTTTCCCGACCATAACGATCATACTTGATAGCCTCAATCAATTTTTGTTCCACCTCAGGTGTAATTTTTTTACGCCTTCCAGAGCGTGGGGTATCAATAACATGAAATGAAGAGAGAGGGGTTCCAGGATACCAGCCTCGTTCAAGTGCTTTATTATAAAGATTGGTAACCTGTCGAGAGGTAATTCCAGTTTGCCGCTGAATCTCAACAAGACACTCTCCTACTGCCTTCAAAATCACTGCTTGAGCTCTAGTTACAATATCAAACATCTTAATAAGCTGAATAATGAAAACTGAAAAACAGGAGCTTAAGAATGAGAGATAGAGAACAAGAGTTGGAGAACACAGTAGGAGAATGCAGCTAGAAAACGAGAGCTGGCGAAGGAGAGCTGGCGGAGAGCCAGCGTAGGAGAGCTGGCGAAGGAGAGCCAGCGAAGGAGAGCTGGCGAAGGAGAGCCGGCGAAGGAGAGCCGGCGAAGGAGAGCCAGCGAAGGAGAGCTGGCAAAGGAGAGCTGGTGAAGGAGAGCCAGCGAAGGAGAGCTGGCGAAGGAGAGCTGGAGAACAAGAGTGCTTAAGCTATAATGTAGGGTTGAATGCGGGGTTGACCAGCTTGTTATGCATAGTAATGCATATTTCGTGTGCATATGCGCCAAGCTACGCTATTCCAAAAAGGGAAGGTGGAAATTACTTTTCTGCCACACCTCCGTATAGCAATACTTAATTTGGGAAGTTCACACCAATTATATTCATATCAGAATTTGACTCGGGATGACTCGGGACAGGTAGTTCCTTGTATGGTAAGCGGATCGCCAGTGGCGTGCGCTAATATGCAGAGTGTTCAAGGGTTACAATTCAGAGGTACCTAAGCTAAGATATTATGTACAATATCTAAACTAAATAGATGCAGTGGAAGATACATGAGACCTTGATGTAACAAGAATAACATCCTACATAGCTTGCGTATCCTCTTCAAGCTCAACTACACCTGAGGAGCCTTCCTTATGGCGCTTTCTAGTATTTCTTGCAGCAGCTGCTCATTCAGCCAACTCAGCAGAGGTCATAGCATGCGCTTTAGCTTTTCCCTTGGTCTTTTTCTGACGAAATTGATTTAAACCTGATGGTACAAAGCGCTGGATAATTGACTGAGCACCATGACTAGCAGGTGTGCTGGTGAACATTCATTGCATGTGGCTGGTATGAGTATGCTACAAACATGCAAAAAGCTTTGCATATCATAGATCGCTTGCCGCCCATGGGGCTATGGCGATGCCTTCTCACCAGTAAGAGTACCATATAACTGTTCTTGGTCATATAATGATCACAGAAGGAGATATCAGCCTTGATTAGTATATTAGTTCTGTGGCTGCTGTTGAGGTATTCTAATAGGTAGATCTGTAGGTACTTCGCTGTCGGTCATTGTTTATTTTATGGGTGCTATTGGACCTTTGATTTGCCAGTGTGGATAGAGAAGCTAAAGAGGAATCTGTTGATTTTCATAAATCACTACTACAAATCCAGTAACTAATGTATAGTCTTGAAGACGATGTAATACATCATTAATAAAAGCGTACTGCTCTTCAGTAATTGGAGTACTTCAATGAAGCACAAGAATATCATACCTATCACCCATATTGCCTATTTAGGTATAAAAAGATATGCACAGGGGATAGGTATTGCTAAGAAGAATAAGACCGAGATGATAGGTAATGCGAAATGTTAGGTAATGCTGAGTGAGAGTGGGCATGGCAAGCTATTGAATAAGCAGAAAATATATGCCAGAACAGTTTTCAAGAGCCTTATATACTGTTAAAGCTCTTCAGCCAAGCAGTTGCGGTTGCGGTACTGGGAAAGGCGAGGGAGCGACCGTTGGAATTCCATTGGTAACGAGTGAAGTATTTAAGAGAAAGAATAGGAACGAGCGGTGTAATGTTAGCGTAGGCTTTGCTAACTTCGCGGTTTGGCAAGCGGAAGGCATGTTACGGCTCAGGGTGGTCGCGAAGCGGCAAAGCGGACGGCAAAAGGTTATGCGAGAGCATTAAGTGAGAGTTCAACTTAGAACACCGCTAGTGTCTTGATTTCTTCTAGCTATCTATTCGGCCTGTTTATATAGACTTTCCGGCCGTCAACATGATATGACAATGACATGATGAATATAGATAAAACGTATAAGAAGACATGCATTAGGAACAGAAATAGTAACAACTGATGCATGTGCGCATATTAGTACAAGGTTTGTAGACCATGTGCAGTTAATAGTCTATATGACTTTACTGCTAACACACACTTCCTTAGGCGACCGCCGTATCTTGGGCTCAAGTAATATCCATGCGTTGCCTAGGGGTGATCAGGCCCATGATCAGCGTACGACTTATTGGATATAGGCGGTGCTTCCGGGTTCCTATCCCGAAAGTCTTACCTTAGCCGTAACACTCAGGGCATAAACTATACATTATAGTGCTAGATACCATATTGTAATGTGACCTACTTTTTGCTGATATAAGTACTAATAATTTTGTTATCTAAAACTGTACTAGTGGATAGGTAATAAGGTTCTTTGAACCCAGTCAACCTTAGTACAGTTTTTAGTATACTTTAGGGTAATTGATTATAATTTGTAACAGTAACCTCACTAGTTTTATCTATATTATATATGAACTGCTTTTTCTTCTATAGTCTGTTATGGCTATAATAAGACTTACCCGCATTGGGGAATACTTACTCTGAATCGTTACATAAGACCAATGCTGATAGACCGGACTGATTACTCATTAGGCTTGGCAGTAGATTCATTTGTTTATCAAATAGGGTAGTACTAAGGAAGTGTATGTCGAATGTTTTTGGTATGACCTTCGGGTCTGCAATGCACTCGGCTTATTAAAAGCTAACATATGCGCACATGCACTAGTACATAGCATTATCTTGCGTCTGTACTATTTTTGCATGTTTCTGTTACGTGTGCCTATTACCGCAGGTATTGGCATTGATAAGAAATTGCTACGTTGCCAGTCATGTATTCATTTGTTGACTAGTTATGTATGACTGCGCTGAGGTCTATATAAGCGCCGGCTAGTGATAGCATAGTTAGAAGAATCAAGACACTAGCGGTGTTCTAAGTTCTCTATTACTCTGAAACCTATCGTTTCCTCATTACGCCTGTGAATCGCTCCACTCCGCTGCGCGCTCCACACCAAACAACTGTCCATTTGGCCCGCCGCCTATACACCTCCGTAGCCATTTCGGCCCACCGTGTACACACTTCCGTGGCGACTCCGGCACCGCCGTATACAAACCTCCGTAGCAACTCTGATCCGCCGTATACACTCCGCCGTAGCCGCAACATCCGGTGCCTTCCAGCGCCCACCGGAGCCTAGCCCCTCACGCTCGTAACATAGTCTTTTCATCTGTAAGTCTTCCTTTGTATAGATACAAATAGTCTTCTTCTTAAGATCACTCTATATAGTATCTATCTCTGCTGGATCTTCAATATTAATATCATATTTCTTGTATGGCTTGTTACTAATCTTGTCGGAAATGCTTGTAGGAAAAGTATTACTCTAGTATGTGTACTTAGAAGCTACTTAGATACCAAATACCCAGCTCGCTCTATAAAATCTAGAATAAATACCCTAAAAATTACTGGTATTAGATTCTGATGCTCATGCATTGCCCTGGAAAGATTCTACAAGGATGTCTCTGTGTACTTTTGCTGCTTCCCATCATCTTTACAGAATTTCTCCTATAGATTTTTCTTAAACTGATTCTAAAAGTCTCCCATATAGCTTGCCATAATTTTAACATATTTTCTAATAAGTCTCTTATAGTATAAGAGAAGCTTCTTGATCTTGAATTTACTACTCCAATCTGTAGTTATTTCTTTCCAAATCCTGATAAACTCTATGATATTATTACAATCAAAGTGTGGAGCATCGGGTTGATGTGCGAGTAGGTAGAAGTAGACACCTGACTCATTCAGAATTGCTGGTAGCATTATCTGCTAGGCCTTATCCTTCTCTGTAGCTGTGGCTATACCTGTACTTGAGCTGGATCATGTAGATAGTCCTAAAGTAGGCATTTTTGGTATTAAACTACTGATAGCTGTAAGTAATTGATTTTGTTGCTGAAAGAACTCTTGCTGAGAGTCCTGAAGTCGTTTTCTATAAGTTGTCTTATTGCGAGTTGTTTTGCAAGGTCTGTTGCAAAATCGGCGAGTTATCCTAAGCGTCCATGTTACTGAAGACAAGAGCAGTTTGGTCTTAGGAATTATCTGGTCTACAAAGAACGGTCTTATAGAAAGCGAGGTCAAAGAAGAGTCCGAAGAAGAGGTCAATTGCGAGTTTGCTGCGCGCGAGATCTGCGTTGTCTGTCTGAATGATCTGTCTGAGGTGAATGCTGCAAATGATGGTGCGTGTTGTAAGAGAGACAGATACTGTAGTATCAACTACTGCCTTGCGATGGACCGGAGCGGTGAGAACTGGCGGAACGAACGTACGACCAAATGCGAGTGCGAGTGCGAGTGCGAAAAGAAGAGAAGAGAAGGTTGTTTTTTGTATGTGCTAGAGTACAGGAAATCTATATATGTGATATCGCCTCACGTGCTGCCCTTATCTCCACGTGCCTTCCTTATCCATGCCAAGCTTGCATTAACCCATTCCGTCGTCGTCACCACAGTGTGTTGATGATGCCTTCAAGTCTGGTATTCTTGCTGTCTTTATATACCTGTCTGAATCCACCAATTGCACAATCCTCATAGTTAACCTGATGACAACGTAGCACACAAATATTGACATCATTTCTAGTTGAAGCTGTAAAGGTAGCTTGCATATGATAGAATCCATGATAGCTGGGCCGAAACTTTACTCAACTTTTAGTTTACATACTGCTATAAGCGAGCAGATAATCAAAGGTGTCCAAACCGATGATGCTATCATCGTTTAAAGTCTTGCGAGTTCTGAG
The DNA here is from genome assembly GCA_015179045.1 of Kalaharituber pfeilii. NCBI lineage: Eukaryota > Fungi > Ascomycota > Pezizomycetes > Pezizales > Pezizaceae > Kalaharituber > Kalaharituber pfeilii. The sequence continues at coordinate 265,033 of WHUZ01000082.1, read as the reverse complement.
GGTTGTAGATAGTCAAATTTGCCAATAAGTCTCATTCTGCACTCACAGCTCTCCGGTCGAAGGGACCAATGTGATGACGGCTCAACAGCATCTACTGTTTCGCACGGGTACCGGTGTCTAGAGCTGGTGGAATGAAGCCTCACAGGCGGCCTCAATAATCAAATGCTAAGGAAAGGGTCTTCAATTGTCTTGTCTGTGCGTGTCCATATCTGTCCATCTCTGTATATCTCCGTGTATGTCTCCATATCTCTTCACACAGTCCTATCTACATACAATTTATAGACCACCTTCGCCTTCCAACTGAGCCTATACATATCTCGCTTCTTAATCATAATTTTCTTCCTCATCCCATACATGTGTCATCATGTGGCCCTACCGCTGAGTACCGCTCCGGCCCGCGTATGGCCTTATTCTTTCCATCGGTACCGTGGTTACCATCACACCGCATATGATCTTATCCCTATATTATTTCCAGGTCGGACGTGAGAACAGAAAGCTAGCGATACCAGGCACTCATGATCTACTGTTTATTTTCTGTTGCAACCGCGCGCGTTCAACATGCCACTACTCGTTTACTGACTGGTCAGTCTTGACCTATCACAGCTGCAACAGAAGTACCACGTGAATCCACGTGAGTACCTTGGCGCTGCATAATTCCACAGACTTTCTGGCAACCCCGAGTACGTTGCCATGTATGCGGTAGTGAAATCAGGTCCTTGAAGGGGGAATGCCTTTCGCGCAGCGGGCGCACATGTAAGTGCAAGAATTGAATTTTACTGAACATGCAAGCCTATTGGTTGCTATGCAGACGACGTCACTGCTTTTCGGCTCTCCACATCCCTATTCGTGCTTCCACTGAGGCCAACTTGTATTCTTTGTTTGGGAACGAATGTGAATATTCTCTCAGTTAAGTTACAGTCAATGGAAAAAAAAAAAAAAAAAAAAACATCTGCAAGCGAACCTTTTTTTTTTTTTTTTTTTCTTTCTTCTTGTAGTAAAAAACCTAGTCTCAGGCCAATCTCCAAACCTTGAAATACCGGACATGAGGCGACTGCCTAGCCAGCAGACGAAGCAAAATCCCCAATTATCTCGCATCCAATGAAATACACAACTAGCTTTCGAACAAATAAGCACGTGTTTTTGCCTGGTTTTTATTCATTTTAATATCATGTAACCCCCCTTATTGCCCTGCCATGCCGAACTGCAAGCGCGGTCAGGTGACCAAAAAAAAAACAGCTCATTATGCGCCTCACCGCTTTTCCCTAAGGCAGGGCAAATATACATGTTAATCTACACCCAGGGCAGATGATAACGACACTGAGGGTACTTACCTCTTGTTCATCCCATAAGAAGGTCCTTTTTTATCGCTATTCCTTGCAGGGCCCGATAATAAGGTCGGCCTTGAGGTGGTCACCCTCCGCTTGCGTGAATTTGATCGTATATCGGATCTTGGGGTCACAATTATCGCATACGCTGTATTCAGAAAGCTGTTTCTCCCGCTGTTTGGCTTGAGGGGTACCATTCTCGTAGTACTTGTGGAGCCACTTGCAGACCGTATCTTCCTCCTGGAGGTACGGCCTCGTGAGGATGTCGCACCAGCGTTTATAGTTGTGCACCCCAACGAAGACGATGAAGCGGCGGCCCGTATCGGATATCAAGCGGAGCCCGCCTGAGGTGCCGCTTTCACCCATGCTAAGGACGTACTCGCCATTGCACTCGGACCACCTGCAATATTTGCCGTACCACCAACAGCCCTCCTCGACGACGTGGAAGAACGACTTCAAACTTGGGTCGGTCTGGTAGATGCGGATGGTGATCGTGTAAGGCATTCTGGAGGGTGTTGAATATCAATTAGTGCGGCGGATTGGATAGTCTGGAAGATCTAGAGAGTTGAGCTTGAGGGTGGGTATCTAGCTTCGGAGGTTGGTGAAGAACTCATTCGCAGAGTAGGGGCCTTCTACTTTTATACACCTCTCCTCTCAACCTAGTATCGATTGGATGACCAATACAGCACCTAGCATTGGATTGAATTCAGGTAATCTAGTTGAACACGAGGCCACTGTGCTACTGGCCGGGTGTGTTCTTCAGCCCGCTTTCGATCCACACTTTACGTCCTACATAATTGGCTGCCTGCGATGCCGGTCCTACAGTAGATGCTAAGGATCCTGGCCACAGTCCGATTTGTTAACGGCATTGTAGGACATGATGATACCTGCAAGTTGTCAAGAAAACATGCAGTAATGGAAGAAGGAACGCTGTTCAGCTCTGCTTCGACCCAGACTTTAGCCCTGCCTTGGCGAACAGCTGCACGCGGGGTCATGTGATATAAAAAAAAAAAAAAAAAAAAAAAAAAAAAAAAGACCCAGACTTTACATCCTACATGGTGGGTTCAGCTGGCTGCATGCGATGCCATACAATAGCTGCTAAGGAACCCCGGCCAACAGTCCGACTTGTTATACCGCCTCCCAAGCTGTAGAACCTAGTATTCTAATCCTAGTATCCTGATGTTACGGTTTCTATGATGTAGGAAATATGATGGTATAGCTTGGGACCACACTTGGTGCTTGGCCTTTAAAAGGCAGCTCTTGCTAGCCACTTTCATAGTCAATCTTGCATACCTTCCATTTATTGTCTATGTTGCTATGATATCATGGCATTCTCTCTATAGATGTCCCTCACCCACTGCCTCGTCTCATCTAGAGGCCGATCCGGTAGCTCCGCTCGTGGAGGTCCATTCGGTCGCTTTGCTCCTAGAGGTCCGTCCGGCTGACATTGCGCTATGAACGTTCCGTCAGACCCTTGCAATACACATCCGCGCTCGACCCATGTTTCATGGCCAGACTGTCGCTGTCGGTTGATCAGGCCAATTGTTACTAGCAGCTTTACAGATCAATATGGGTGGGATATCCCCTTCCTGGGTAGGCACTGACACCTGATCACTGAGAGCTTTTCTCACGACTTCCGTTGATGCAGATAATTGCAAATCCTTTGCCGTGTTGAACGAGCTAAACTTTGGGCATTAGAACTTCGATTTGATTCTATAATATTCTTGGAATAGGTAACGCCAGCATAGCCGGATTTTTGTTTGAAAGAAACCCCGTGTACAGCCGAACAGCCAATGGCAGGGAATAGGCGGGAGCTGGTTGGTGGATGCATATCCTCCATGAGGTGATCATCTGTCAGAAGTAGATACGTTGGACTGATCATTAATAGAGATTCATAGTTTTACACTTGCGATGCGCTGAAGTCCTGTAACGCTTGCGATAATTGCCTGCTAAATCCACCTGTGATATTTAGTATTTAGCCGATATTTACCTTTTTGAGGGGTGGGGGGGAAACACTACTGTATGTGATAGTACATAGTGCGGAAATGCGGCCTGCACGCAGGGCTACAGTATGCGTTTTTTTGGTACAACGAAGATGTATGGATGACTGATACGAACCAAAGTCAATAACACTGTGTAAAGACCATTGTCGTAGAAAATCTTTCGCCTGCGATCAGAAAAAAATCTTATTCACGAGATGACTAGTCCTCTTGTGAACGGCCCGGTTCTCTCGCAAACTCAGGACGCTCACGAGTGGACCGGTTGGTTCGCGAGTGCACCAGCACATCCCCATTAAGCAATTGATCTTATACATCTCGGTTTTCAACAGTACCTAATCTCCAACAAGTGAAGAAAGTCATAACTTCTTTCAACGATCATAGATACATGCAAATGCCTTCATCCTGTGTGGTGTGTCTAGGATAGAAGGTCTGGATACTATTCACATGTGCTCTGCTACGACTGGTATAGAGCACGTGGGTTTCAGTGCAGCTTAGAGTTTGTTAGTGCATCTGTGGTTTATTAGTGAATGGTAAGATGCAGATGCGCCCTGCCATGGCGAACAGCTGCACGCGAGGTCATGTGATTAAAAAAAAAAAAAAAAGATACAGATGCAGATTAATATATTACAAGATTATAGATTTCTACTAAGTGTAACACTAGTATGGCATAAGGTGAAGAGCTCGGACACATTGATTAGTCTTTATAGTTTAGCTAAATAATAGGTATACATACAGATTTAGCTATAAAAATAAAAATATTAGATTATATATAGAACAAATTTTACAAGTTTCTTATGATTAATATTATTTTACTATATAGTACTTTCATACTATATTTATAACTACAATTAGATAAATAACTATATAACTATATTTTATCATATTTCAATAAATATTTGAGTTTAATATACTTTTTTAGTAAAAGTAAATAAATAAGAATCTGTATATTTTTATATATAGAACTTATATTCTTATATACTTTGTAGAAAATATAAAGTAAGTATTCTTTAAATTTTATAAAGTTTGTATTATTTCTAGTAGTTTTTTTATCTAATTACTATCTTATTATAGCTCAAAAAATAGTATATAAGTAATATATATATAAAAAATAATTATTAAATTACTATATAAATAATTCTATATATATATTAGTCTAAATAATTCTACTACTATATCAGGTATTTCTTTGGTACAATTCTTCGCATCTTGGTACTAGGTAAATTATCATGTTGAAGTAACCTACTACCTTTATCAGATTTATTTCAGGTGTGACAAGTAGAATTCAAAACCAACGATTTTCCAGCGAAAATATGTGCCAAGACATGATGCAAAAACTCGCATGAAATTCCTCAAGAACAATGTTTCTGAAAAGTTAAAGATACGGAATGTTAAGAATAACCCTTGGTTTCTCTCAATGGGATAATATAAGATCTGCTTTCGTTGTTGAGATCTATGCTCTCCTGTGCGGGCCGTTTTACTGCAGAACGTGCGTCCGACACTAGTGTACGTCGCAAGGTGGTGAAATACAGTAGGTAGAACGTGTTTTTTCAATTTTTATTTTTTAATCAGTGAGGGCTTGCCGCCCTACGGGCTATGGTGATTTAGGTACATATGGGACAGGGTAAGAATCAGGAGAAGAGAAGTACATTGTCATAAAAAATAGAAGGAAAAGTAGAAGAAAAGGTAGCCACGAGAATCGACACCGTCATTAAGGGGATTCAGTCTTGTCCCGCCCATTCAAGTATTGCTGCCAGGCGGTCGCCTTCCCCTTTTGGTGGCCTGAGCAGTGCATCTGTGCCTCCTGGCCATTTGGTTTCCATATCCTGCACCTGTCCGGTACGTGTGATGTCTCTTCCTCCTCCCCGCACCATGTGCATTCCGGGCCGTCTGTCTTTCCCAGGCCATATCGCCAAAATCGTAGTCCTTTGCCTCCCAAAATGCCTGCCAGTGTCGATATCTTGCGGCCTAGTCTCTGTATTAGTCTGTAACTCGTGCCCAGCTGTCACTTTCCTCCGCTCTTTGGACTCTGGGTAGAACGTGGTACATACATACATTTTTTCTTTTCCTTTTTCTATAATTATGTAACCCCGCTTGCAGCTGTTGGACATCGCAGGGCATGGTGAACGGAGCCCGAAGTGATATGATCAAAAATACATGTACAACAATTATGGTGCCGGTGCGCGCGAAGCTCGAAGGCAGTGGACTCGCAGGTCGTAAACTGAAGCGCCTGGGCACGGTGCCTCAGAAGCTTGCGTTGTGCAAGCAACATCCGGGAAGCTGTCAGTGGTGCCGCTCACTGAGACCATTCACCTCCATAGGGCGGCATGCGAGTATTGATAAAAAAAAAAATGAGACTATTCAATGGAGCTGCCAGCTGCTGCTTGCTGCAGCGTTGTCGAATGTTGGCGATGCCGACTGCCCCTTATTTCCAGCGACAAATAATATGTAGTTGGAATCAATGTCTCTATTTTCTGCTGCTTTCATGTACTAGCTTTCTGTCTTGAGCCGTCCAGTGACGAGAATCACAACCCTCTTATGGATGAACTACAGGTATGCTGGGACTACACCTTTTTGGATTGCTTTCAGCTGTGTGGGCTGACGAAAGGAACCGCCTCCAGCTATCCTACCGACCTCTATCAAGATTAGAAAATCGCAGGAGAATCGCAACCCTGGCCGGCATCCTCGGAAATAAGGGGCTGAAGACGGACTCCCCAGAATGCCGATGGTGTGGGAAAGCACCAGAGAATCTAGCCCACATAACCAACGAGTGTCAGACATGGAAGAAAAAGATAAAAGACGGAGCGGGAGGATTAAGACAGCCAGATAAGGAGACGAACATCGCGGAGATACTGGAATGGGCAGGACAGGAGTAATGGGTTTCCTCGTTAAAGTCTTTATTTTCTTTATCTTATTTTCTTTGCTTTCCTTCATTTATCTCCACATGTACCTAAATAACCTCGCCATAGCCCCCAGGGCGGCATGCGAGTAATGAAATAAAAAAAAAAAAAAAAAAAAAAAAAAGCTGTGTGGGCTGATTTGATGGTGTTGGTGGCTTGCGAAGTTTCAGCCTCGGCAGTAACTGTCCATCACATTGTAACAGCAAATCGCTAGCTGTGGTCGCCAATTCCGCGAAAGAGCAGTTTGTCCGTGAATAGTATCATATATTCATCAAGAACAAATACATGTTTGCTCCGGGCGAATGATCTTTTTACATTGTGCCCACTGAAACATGCTTCAAATGCTCAATCCGATCAATATAACTAGATCTCATGCGCGTGCTCAACCATGCTCAATGTGCCCAATTTCTCGTGTGTGCAGCATGCTCGACATATTCAACCTGCGCGATCTACCAATTCCTGGAGCGCAATTATCTTAATTTGGCAATATCGCAGCAAGTTTTTTTCTTTTTCTTAAAAATTTTACGTAACCCCGCTTGCAGCTGTTCGCCATGGCAGGGGTAATGTCGCAGCATGCCTGAGCAGTCCTGTTAGGAATGTTGATACCTGCATAGACTGGCAACCGCGGGTTATGTGATCTCCCCACCACAAAAAGAATATTGGGCCGCTGACTGGACCAGTTGGGGCCACTCCAGCCAGTGGCTGTTACTTCAGCAGGTCAGCCGCATCGTTCCACCACCACAATACATAGTCCCATCTCAAGGTACTCGACTCCCAATATCGTTACTAGCATATATTTATAGAACTAGTTATGGAGCAATAGTGGATGAGCAGAACACAGCTGAAGTAAGACAGTAGCTAAATCTTCATCGTATTACCAATGTCGATGTCTTGACCAAGTAGTAGGTTATTGGTCCTCTATTTCCTACCCTACAAGTTTTGCGGCTATCATATGTAACATGTTGAGATGTTTTTCAGTTAGCCATGTTTTGGTCTGCTCGTATATGTATTGCCTTTGAGGAAAAGATCATCGGAACAAGACAGCAGAAGAAGGCAAATTCAACGGGCGATGGGATTTTCAGGACCTCTATCAGCATGTAAGTTCACCGTTCTAGAATTATCAGCTAACTTTTGCAGCAGTTCAGCTTCCTTGTTTTTCTTTCCTTTTCATGTGTCACGCATCCTTGGTTGGCTATTCGTCATGGCAAGGTAGCATTCGCTTTCTCAGCCTTCAATGGAGAAAGACACAGCACCATAGTCTCGCACAGCGACGGTATGAGTACAGAACAAAAAGAAGAAAGACCTAAGCTGAAACGTAGTCATCGTCGTGGTAGCTGTACCTATGGGTCTGTGGAATTATGCAGCGCCAAGGTACCTACATCAGATCAGGCGATGCCTCTTATTTTATAAAAAAGCAAAAAAGAAAAAAACATTACTCGTACACCGCGCCGGCGGGCTATGACAATTTACATGATGCCTCGGATGCTACAGCGCCTACTTGAAACGTGGTGTTGACAAAGGCTGAACAGGACTGCAAATTTTGGTGGGAAACCCGCGTAATTTTCCCGCAGATTACGTAAAATGCGGTGCAAAACTTACTCAAGCTGTACTCCACCACCAACCACTTGTCCCACCGAAAGAAGACGACCCACAGGGCCTATATCTCCACCACACACGGATTCTTTATACGGTTCACAATTGTCCTAAATCTCATGATTTATTTCGTACTCTGTCTACGTTTGTTTGCTAAAAATGTAATGCTTTATGGGGAATTAGGTGTCCTCGCATTTTCAAACAGTTTTGGCACTCATTCATATGACATTCTGCCATGAAATGCTCCTAAGCGCCCAATTGTGAATCTTTCCTGTAAAGTTACTGACAATGGCCTTGAAACTGTATCCATAGCGCATATGCAGAATCTTTCTCTATTCAAGTTACGCAATTGCATGGTTAGTATAGCAATACTTGATTTGGGAAGTTCACACCAATTTTGTTCATATCAGAATTTGACTATTCTGAAAAATTTCCCGGATCTCCTCATATGTCACATTCTCTGTTTCTTACGGTTTCACCTACAGAGAAATTATCTGATTTTCAGTGTCTTCATACTTTTATCAGTTTTAATGCAACTCTACGACCCAGAGTTCTACTATGAAAGAAATCTATGCTAAGAAAGCATGCAGATTGCATAGAGCCTCGCACCCTTAACATAGACAGTATTTGGTAATCAGAAATGTGGAATATTCAAGAGTGGCCTCACTCTGCTCTTCATGTCAAGCTGGCGGAGCTTGCCCTGCCATGGCGAACAGCTGCAAGCGGGGTTACATGACAAAAAAAAAAAAAGGCTCGCGGAGCTGTTAGGCTGGCTGGGGGCTATCAAGTTAGCAGAGAAGCTAACAAGTGAAGGATACCTATCAATCTAGTGAATTGAAGAGCTGTCAATTGTAAAAGGCCACCGGTACCGGACCCCCGTGGTCAATTGTTTATTCCTGTTGCTACCCCCCTCCTCAACTTCGCACTACTTGTTCACAGCCTGGGTCAGAAATCAGCTGGAGGGGCCAGAAGCGGTGGCGGGAGGAGTTCGAAAGACTTCAATATTAGGCCCTTCCACAGTGTCCTGGCGCAGTCTAGAGAGCGGCAACGGACAAGGTCAAGGGCGTTGCAGGTGTAAACTGCGTGAATGATACTAGATCAGAAACCAGAAGAGGTATGTGCTGAGGTCGATAAGGACCTTCACAGGTGAGGAGGACTTGTGGCCCGAGAGCTTCATAGGGTGGAATTCTCCGATCCGAGCAAAGCAGGTGAAAAAGGGAGGGATGTCAGGGACTTGAGCTCGGGTGAGTCCAAGAGAGGGACGATGGCTTCGAGTCAATAGCAGGCTGAACTGCTTCCACAACTGAGGTCGGTAAATGCAGAAAGTGTCCTGGGGGCGAGTACTGCAGCGGCCGGCAACAGAGGCAAAAGGTCGAGGTCGCCGACCTCAGGCTAGGGATGAAAGACTCCCCAGCCAAGTGGGAGATGGCCATCTGCGAGGCAAGGTGCGAATCTGCGGCCACTTTCACAGACGGCACTTGCAGTAGGCGTAGGCAGTACGAGGTTGATGATGCTGGCGTCAGCTAGTGACAGGGGAAGAGAAAGGACGCCGCTGGGTCAAACGTCACTGTGAGGGATGGGCAGGTCGCTGGTATGACAGGCGCACTGGAGGCTGTCGGCAGCAGAGCTACTTGCAGACTCACAGCTGGCAATCAGCGCAGTCAACAGGGCGGGAAGAACTGGAAAGATGAGAACTGCGGACTCGGTACGTGCACGTCTAGTGGAGCTGAAGGCAGAGGGAGACTGGAGCTGGGGGACCACGGAGCAGTGAAGATCGCCTGGATCAAAGCGCACGTCGTGATCGAGGGCATATGAGAACGGGCCGGATGCATGAGGCAGGATGGGCAGGTTATCGAGGGCGGACTGTGACAGGAATTAGTTTAGAAGAGATAGCGGGAGAGAGCAAATGGGGTATGGCAGAGGGAAATTCGTTAAGTGGTGGAGGAGGCCTAATCCTCACCAATTACGCTGGCTGCTGACTGGGGAAAGGTGGAAAAGTGTGGAGGAGCAAGATCAGCCGGGAGGAGGCATGATTTAGACCGGAGTGCTGAATGCATGCTTTTCAGGTGCGTCGAGCGACAGAGGGCGAAGCGGAAGGGCAAGGATGGGACGCAAGTCACTGGCGAGAAAGGTTGGAGGCAGAATGGCATACAGGAGAATCCAGCGCTGCAATGGTTCGCCAGCGTTGATCTGGGCTGGCTGCAGGTCCGCGGGGTACGTTATGTGCCCAGGTTATGTACGTAGGGTAGATACTGTAGGTAGATGCTGGACCTGACTAGGGTGTATGGGTCACTGGCAGAATTTATATGAAATTACGTCACAGAAAAAAAAAAAGAGAGAGACGAGGCAATCAATTTATGGTTGTTCTATCGCATCGTGCTATCTAGCTTTGAAAATGGCCATGCTGCCAAGACGACACTATCTATTAGCGTAAACATGCGTTGCAATATGCACTGCAACATCTCTGGCTCTGTTCTGCTGTCTCGTTACCACTGTTCACATTCCTGTATGCCAAGCCATCCATGATCATCATCCAGTTGACCCGTACATAGCGGAGCCCACTAAAACGTGAGGGGCAGTGCATGATTGACTGGGCAGTTGACAACCCAACCGGTTACTGTCTTGGATGACGGGCTAAGTACGATTTTTGCTTTTTCTAGTAGAACCTTTGCGACATTTCGAGTTTGATAGTCTACAAACAAGTTACGGTAGATATGTAAGTATTCGTACTTACTTTTTTTTATTTTTCTCAAAATTTAAAAAAAAAAAAAACAAGTAACAACAACCCAAGCTTTGACGGAAATTCGGGCGAAAATCGAAGCATAGAAGTTTGAGTTGTGCGTAACTTCAGAAGTCATTGAGGGCTACCCTTGTAGCCTTCAAAATAAGATTTCACTGTAACTCTACAATACAATGTATTTCACCGGGCAGCCTACTCGGGAGCACTGTTATAGCACAAGTACCTTCAGGTACCTTTACGTACACCAGCGATGAGTATGTGGAGACTTGCCGCTACTACAGACGATTGATAAGCCAGTTACTGTCCGCTACAGCAGCCTGTACTGACAAGTTGCCACTTGCACGTTCCTGCCGGGGGTGAGTTGCTAATAGTACTGACAAGTTGCTACCTAGACCACATAACAGGAGATATTGTGGATGTTGTAATTAATTTGATCCATTCTTAGAGCTTCAGGGGATAAGAATATAGTTTTGTCGGCATAAGTAGATTTGCTTCACATGTTTTTCTTGCTCTGAACGAAGTTTTGCACTTGTATCTTTCTAGACAGAGATATCTAGAATCCTCGGCCATTTGTGGCGTTCAATATTCTGGTTTCGGAGGTTATGGGGGCTGTTGTGATGCCAAGCACTGAAAATTTTGGTAGTTTGTATTGCCGGAAATGGTAGTCAATAGAATTCCTGCTGCCAAGCATCCAACCAGCAGGAATTTCGCTGAATGCAGGGAAATGTATCCCTTAGCAGATGAAATGTTCAAATTATTGTGATAGAAGCAATGAGAGAACATAGTGATATATAGTACTATCTCGCCATAGCCCTAAGGGGGCGGCAATTTTTTTTTTTTTTTTTATATCATTACTCGCAGGCCGCCCCACGGGCTATGGCGAGGTATTTATTAAAAGAGAGAAAAGAAGTCGAACGAAGTCAAAACCCCAAACTATCTAGTCCTAACTACATGTATTGCCCGCGGAACTTCTCCGTGATGCGGGTGGCGGTCCCGGTCCCGATAGGGGCGGCAAGCGAGTAAAGATATATATATAGTACTATGGTTATTTTTAATTAATATCATTACTCACGTGCTGCCCCATCGGCTTTGACGAGATTACATACAAAAGGAATAGAGGGAAAATAAATAATAGGAAATACAACAGAGTAAAATGATGCCATGGTTGTTGTGGCCTCCCAACGAACATTCCTTGTTCGCGAACCAAAAAAGTTCGTACGAGGCCACAACATGGTCACAAAGTTATCACTCTATCCACCTCATGAGCTCCACTACAGGGTACACCTCCGCTTCTCTTGTTGCTGGGGGCTCTGTCTGTCGCCTCCAACCCACCTGGCCACTTACTCCTCCATACCCCCCATGTGTTCCATATGTGTGCTACTATTTTTATTACATGGAGATGACCACATGCAAATAGGAGTATAGGAGGCTGCAGGAGATACTTGATAAACTCTATGATAGATGACTATTACATTAGGACATAAGCAAGTATATATATACACGCACGAAACTCCAAGGTAACACAACCAGATTGCTCGGAGTGCAAGTAGTTCAGGGTATGACCACCCATATTTGGACCAGGTGCGAGTTATAAAGGCAAACGAAGAGGGCGAAACGGATCCCCTGATGGAGGCCGATGGGTAGATGGAGAGTTGTTGCAGTAGGAACTATCCCAAAAAGTATCTCGTCGGGAGAAACCGGTGGATGCTACAGTACCCAGACAAAAGTGCCCGCCACCCCCTCACTATGCAATAATGGGAAAACCGCATATACACTGCATTGACGTTCGTGATGCAATAGGAAAAATACCAGAACACTCTGAATATCTCATAACTAATTCCATGATTAAGAAAAAAAGATTAAACCTAACTCCAATACATATGCAAACTTTCAGGTAAATATATCTAAATTATAAGGCAAAGAAATCAGCTAAAGATGTATCAACAGGAGACTTATCAGCAGAATACTGTAAGCAGCTACAAGACTTTCAGGGTGCTCAAAATACCCCCAAAGCTGCTCAACTCCGACCACCAAGACTTAGATATCAGCCCTTCGTGTTCAGTGCTGCTGCAACCCATGTGGCATACTTATAAAAACTGCCTGGGGGATCTACTGATTGCAGCAATCATTCAATTCTTCTGCTGGTGGCGGATTGATAACTGAAAGTCTGGCTTATATCAAATGAATGTTGATCAGATAACGCTTAAATTCAGCTCGAATCAGACAGTAATTCTATCTTTTTCAATATCCGAAAGAGCTCTTTCTCTTTTCTGTATCACTGGAGAGTGAAAGTGCTGTCAGCGAAGTTACAAGCTCGTTGTTAGCCACCTTAAAGTCAAGTATCATATTCAAAGATATATGAGAATGATAACTTATCAATGAACTAGAATATAGCGAACTCATATCCGAGGTACAGTATGTACTGTATTTAGAGTGTACACTTGTCCAGTATCATATGAATTACTCCTGATGATGCAAAAGCGATCTCTTCCTATTGAATATACAGAGATCAAGGAGAAAGAGATGGCCAGGGGGAGAAAAAGACATCATTACCCCGGAGAAGACTAAGGACGGAGACCAATTGAGACAGCTGTTGGACCTATTGGACGAATCAGGTTGATTTCCTTTTATTTTCTTTCATTTGTTTCGGAGGATACATGGGGAGAGGGGAGAGAGAAATTAAAAGTTCCGTAGTTGTTCATGTACCTAAATCATCTCCATAGCCCACAGGGCGGCAAGCGATTAATGATATTAAAAAATTACAGAGGTCAATGCAGCGCATATGCGCTTTTCCTATTATTGCATCGTGAGGGGGTGGCGTACACTTTTGTCTAGGTACTGTATTTTATTCTTCCATATGGGGAGCGTTTACACGAACGGCGGCCACAGTGAGGGCAAAACTGGAGCCGGAATCCACCACCAGGGGGCCAGGAAATCGATAAACTTGGGCACACGAGCCACAGTCAACAACGCGGAGCTGATAGCGATAGGCAAGGCCTTAGACATGCAAGAATGGAAGATCTTGATAATTTCCGACTCCAAAACTGCCATGTCCAAACTGCGAAGGATCGCCGAAGGCAAACCCACATACGAAGGAGCATCCCAGATGGTCAGAGAATGATGAGAGGAAAGGATCGCCAGGGGAGACCCGGAGGTAGCAGTAATGTGGGTGAAAGGGCGCAAGGGGATCGAGGGCAACACCGAAGCCGACAGGGCAGCCAAAATAGGCGCCTTCCTCCAGTACCAGGACGCAACAGTCACAGAGGCGGGCATAAGACAACTAGCCAGATCCTGAAGAGCAGAGGAAAGAAACAGACTAGACTTGAGCTACAGACCGCTTCAACGACTAGGACACTGGGTAGCGACGCTGGCAGGCATATTGGAGGGCAAAGGCCTAAGGCGCTGGAGATACGAACTGGGCAAGGCAGACGGAGCAGAGTGCAGATGGTGCGGAGAAGAGGAGGAAACCATGGCACAAGTCTTGGGAAGCTGCAAATTATGGAAAAAGAAGTGGCCCGGAGGCGAAGCTGGGCTACTAAAACCCCCCAAGGGAACAAACAAAGACGAGCTGAAGGAACTGATGGCCTTGGTGGAGCGATAGGCGGCACAAGAGGCGGGATACTGTTACACATCTTTCATTTATTTCTATTTACTTCCACTATTCCCTATGTATTAATCATCGCCATAGGCCTTAGGGCGGCAAGCGATTAATGTTTTTTTTTTTTTTCTTCCATTTTCTTTATTCTCCTGTATCTAGTTTTTCCTTAAATCTTACCATATGAGATAGCCCCCAGTTGCCGGCAGCGTCAGGGTTGCCGGCAGTACCGAATTCGCCGACGGTGTCAAATTTGCCGGCAGTATCAATCCTACCGGTGAACCCGGGTCCCGCAGAACCTGACAGACGAAGTGACCTCCTCCAACATAAGGAAGCTGACGGAGAGGCTATACAAGGCACTTGCAGGCACCTCAAACCGTTCAGCTCCAGGGTCTGATAGCATCAGTTATAGGTTTATCAAGCTGGTGAATAAGACAGTGCTAGGAGGGCAGTTAATGAAGGGGCTGGCTGTTGAGCTGGCTGCAGGCAGGATGCCGAAGGGCTGACAATTCAGCAAGGTGATCATGATCCCGAAATGTGGCAGATATCTGAACCAAGCAAAGAGCTGGAGACCAATTCAACTCATCAATTGTGTTGGGAAGCTGATGGAGAAGCTGGTTGCTGATGACTTGCAAGACGCTGGGCTTTTCCATCATGGGCAATTTGGTGGAGTGAGAGGCAGGTCTGCAATTGATGCCTTGTTCCAGGCAGTCGTGAAGAACCAGAGAGCCTTAGCACATAGTGGTAGGGCAGTGTGGATTATGGAGAATGTCAAGGGAGACTTCGGAAACACACATTGGAAGGTGATCAAGAACCAAGTACAGGGGTCTAAGGCTGAGAAGTGGCTGCCCTGGCTGGAGACCTTCTTCCAGGAGTGAGAGCAGGGATTTTTTTTTTTTTTTTATATATATCATTAATCGCTGGCCGCCCTATGGGCTATGGCGATGTGCTGAGAGCAGGGAGGGAAAGGGAAAAACCGAGGATGTGAGGAGAGTGGTGGATGCCGTGGCGAGGAGGAAGAAGAAGGGAGGGGACGCGAAACTGATGTGGGTCAAGGCTCATATCGGGATTGCAGGGAATGAGAAGGCTGATGAGTGGGCGAAGAAGGGGACGGCGGTGGAAGGGAAAGAGGTGGCCACCGGGAGCGGGGTGCGCCAGAGGTTGAAGGCGTGGAGGAAGGAGAGGAGGGAGGTGGACGGTTTCGGGAAGGGGAAAGTAATGGAGTGGAATAGGACAGCGGTGTCCAATTTCACAGCATTGCGACTGGAGAGAGGAAGATGCAGGGTGTGGTTGAAGAGGATGGGAGCGGCGGAATCGGAGAAGTGCGGCTGCGGGGAGGCACAGACGGGGGCGCACCTAGCCTTCCAGTGCAGTCAGCAGAGGTTTCGCCCAGAGGGCTTTAGAGAATAGGGGGATATGGAGAAGAACTGGAAAAGGACAGCAGAGAATGGGGAGGAGTGGGATGAGTTGGAAAGGTTCTTCTCCGGGATCAGGTTCTAGGGCGCTGTGCGATTTGCTGTCGGGGAAGTTTGCTTGCCGGGAAGTTTGCTTGCCGGGATGCGAAAGTGTGGGGAAGAGGGGAGGGGGGAGAGGGGGGATATATAGTGGGGCCTCCCTGAGGCAGAAACCGGAAGGACCGTCCGGAGGTTTCTGGAATCAGGTTGTAGAAGTAGATAGAAATTTCTTTGTTTGTTAAGCCTGTCTCCGGGCTTCGAGGGCTTGCCCAGGGACCCTGCCATGGCTTGGCGCTGCAAGCGGGGTTATGTGATGTTAAAATTAAAAAAAAAAAAAAAAAAGGGGGACCAAGTGTGTACGTAGTGTAGGTAGGTAGCTGCTTTAACTTGACCCTGGTATACGGGTCCCTGCCATAGGCTGGTAGCCTGTACGCGGGGTTACGTGATTTAAAAAAGAAAAAGAAAAAAAGAGAGATATCCCGCAGGGCGGTAAATGAGCAAGGATGCAAAAATAGGTACATACACAGCTAGTTCACAGGTAAAGTATTCGATCGGATGGAGGTCAACCTTCGGCACACAGAAGAACAGGCGGATTATCCGGTTTAGGCAGAAACAAGTGATTTCATTCCAAATCTAGCTACTTTCTATCTACCCATCTCTTCCTTTATCATTTCTTCCCATCTATAGCACCAGCGCGCCATCATTTCTTCCCCTCTATCACTCTATCCTGATCCTGTTACCCTTTATCCCAAAAGCATTCCAAAACGCCATATTCCACTCCCCATACCCATTTCTCACATTTTTATCTACTCTTTCTTTTTCGTTAATCGTTAGTAATACAACGGTAAATATATGATAATCAAAGCCCACAACTCCTACAGTCCTGTCTATCCTCTCTTTCCTGTCTATCCTCACAACCCGAAGGTTTTATTGCTGGCACAAACAGCTTAAGCCCTAACAACTGGGTTCCCCGCTCCAGCAGCACTAGCAGCACTGGCAGCACTGGCATTGCCCGCCTCGTTTCCAGTTCCTGATCCTGCCGCTGCTGCTGCTGCCGCCGCACTTGCACTTGCCGCATCACCCTCGGCTCCATGGTATCCATCTGAGGTTCCAGCGTTGCTTGCACTTGCGCTGGAAGCTGCACTTGCGCTAGCCGCCTGCGAGTTGGCGTTCTGGTTAACGGTGTTGGCGTCATTTGCGGCAACGGCCTGCTGTCCCTCTGCTGGGAGCTCATGGACCCCAGCAGTGTAAAAGGACGCGTATTGGCTATGGTCGCTGGGTGCGGGTTGATAGGTGTTGTAGTCAACGTCAGTATTGTAGTTTGCGTTGTAGTTGTTATTGCTATTGACGTTGGCGTTGAAGTTCAAGTTCTGGTTGTTATTGACGTTGGTGTCGAAGTTGTTGAAGTTGCTGAAGGCTTTACTGGGAACCGGAGCCTGGGATTCAGTAGCCTCGGCGAACTCGGGCGCAATAACTTGGGCTGGAGCTGGGCTCTCGACTGCAGCAACGGTTGGCGCAGCAGCAGCATAATTGAGATTCTCGGGGGTAGAAGCGTAGTCAACAGGTGCTTCCGCCCCGTACATCTGGTAGTTAGCAGCGGGAATGTGGCTGTAGGTTGCGCCATCGTAGGCTACGGCTGGGGCGGTAGTATCAACTCCGTCGGCATAGCCAAGTGGGTGCGCACCTCTCTCGAGGTAGTCAGTATCAAAGTTCTTGTTGATGATCTGATTCTTATTGACGTTCGTGTTCTCGTTCTTGTTGATGTTGACGTTATTGTTACGGTTGTTGTTCCTATTTACATCAAAGTTGCTGTCATACTGATTACCTATGTATCCACGACGCCCAATTCCTCCACCAAACCTTCCAAACCGAGCAACCCCGATGTTCATGTTGGCGTTCTGATTTTTGTTGCGGTTGAGATTGAAGTTATTATTGAAGTTGCGGAACCCGCCAGAGCCATTCCCGAAGCCGGGAGATCGTTTCTCGAAAGTGTCCTTGTCAACTTTGACGTTCTTGTTCTTGTTCTTGTTGATATTCGTGTTCTTGTTGACGTTTACGTTTTTGTTGAAGTTATTATTGAAGTTGCGTTTCTCGAAAGTGTCCTTGTCAACTTTGACGTTCTTGTTCTTGTTCTTGTTGATATTCGTGTTCTTGTTGACGTTTACGTTTTTGTTGAAGTTATTATTGAAGTTGCGGAACCCGCCAGAGCCATTCCCGAAGCCGGGAGATCGTTTCTCGAAAGTACCGGTGGAGTGATCGTCCTTGTCAACTTTGACGTTCTTGTTCTTGTTCTTGTTGATATTCGTGTTCTTGTTGACGTTTACGTTTTTGTTGAAATTCTGATTCCTACTGGACGAGTTGCTGTAGCTATTGGAGTTATGGCACTTGGAACCGTAGCAGTCCCTGTCAGGAGCAGCTTCACGCTTTGCGACTCCAGAGCCATCAAAACCAACTGGAGCGGGAGCTGGAGCAGTTTCTTCTTCAAAGTTATCGACGGCATCTCGCTTGGTGCCGAATGGTTCAGGCTCGGCCTCACGCTTGTAGCCTTTGTGGAAGCGGTTGCGGTTGAGATTATTATTTTTGTTGATGTTGATATTCTGGTTGGTGTTATGGTTTACGTTCTTGTCGTTACCGTAAGAGCGCTTGACGATGCCGAATCCAAGATTATTTCCGCCGACGCCGCCAAAGTTGCCAACGCCGCCAAAGTTACTAATGTTGTCATTCAGATTGATATCAGCATTCTGGTTATTGTTGGCGTTGACGTTGAAGTTATTATCGAAACCATTGAATCCGCGGCGCTCATTGCCAGAAGGATGGGCGTGAGCGCCGGTGACAGCAAGGGCAAAGAGGGTGATGAAGACGGTTGGTGTGAATTGCATTTTTTCGTTATTGCAGGCAATGACTATTAGTCGTTCGTAGTAACGGTTTGTAGCGATTGGTGTGAATATGTGAATGTGAGTTGCGAAATGGATGTGCTGTGATGATGAGAAGGAAGGATTAAGGCGGGGAAACGACCTGACTTTATAGAAATCAAGAAGACGGTGTAGGGTTGTGATGAAGTCGCTGATACTACTGAGACATTTGCTGCTGAATGCTGCAATTGCAGTGTACAGACTACAGGCAGTGGAGCAGATCAGAAGCATTGCAATCCTATGAAGTGTGTATGCGTTGATGGTGGAACGGTGGACCCAGGGGAGGCCGGGGAATTCAGCTTGCCGTTGAGGGCAGTGGGTATGTGGATATGTGGAGAGGTACAGTGGATATGATCTACTCTCTTCCCGACTTGGTAGTTGATTCGGCCTAATAAGGGTAGACTGGGTTACTTAGGGATGATCTATTAAGCAGCTCAGAGAGAGAAGCGCCGCTTTGGCTTTGTGGAGCGGGAGTAGAAACCTTAATTCTCGAATTTTGGGATCACTAGTCCAAATCAAGACACCAAACTGACTAAATCATGTTGCCCCCTGCTAAATGGGTCCGCAGGAACTAGTTTGTTTAGCCCAACTCCGCGTCATATGGACCCAGCAACTAAAGTTAAGCCTTGATGCCATACAATGTCAGCGTGGGCCGCATGGCAAGCAAAGGAACTAAATTCACTTCCCGGAAACTGCAACCCTGAGAGTCCCGGGAGGTTCGGTAAAGTTCAACATCAAGTGTTTTTCCAGGTTACGTGACCAAAAAAGAAGTCTATCCGATTTTAGATAGAGGGGCGAAATACATTTGTGCTGTAAAACCT
This sequence comes from Kalaharituber pfeilii, assembly GCA_015179045.1. Taxonomy (NCBI): domain Eukaryota; kingdom Fungi; phylum Ascomycota; class Pezizomycetes; order Pezizales; family Pezizaceae; genus Kalaharituber; species Kalaharituber pfeilii. Next base: position 245,696 of record WHUZ01000082.1, on the reverse strand, counting down.
GATTTAAGCACATGGGAGCTGTATATCTTATTTTTACGCGCACGAAAACAGCAACGTGTGACCTCTTTAGATGTACACGCATCGCCATAGCCCACAGGGCGGTAAGCGATAAATGATATAAAAAAAAAAAAAAAAAAAATAGATGTACACGGGTATGGTTTCTGAGTGCATTCCACATGGCCGACCACATGAGCGATACTTCCACGCTCACTTACCAGCCAACAGGTCTTACATACTATTATTTGAGACTATAGAAACGTTCCCCCTTTCAACAGGTAGCACAAGTCCTCAGGAGACATTGCATTGAGGTTTTCTAATCAGAGTGAGCAAAGTCTCAAGTTGGGCTCTGGTAATTACTCTGTGGGTAGATCAAGAATCAATAGTATCGAGCCAGTCTGTGTACCGGACGCCCCGGTGTTCTATCCCAACACCCACCACACCCACAAGAAAGCGCAAAGGCAAAATGCCGTCCAACCAGGCCGCATACGCCATTAAGCGGGCGCTTACGGACACGGAGGCAAAGAAGATTGCCTCAGCCGCTACACCGTCATCAAGCCTCCCCACCCCCGATGACACTACCCCAACACCCACCCCCCCGAAACGTGCCCCCCCGAAACCCAGGAAAGCCACACCTAGCCCCAAGACAAGCTCCCCCAGCCCCAACCCCACCACCAGGAAAATAGGCATAGTCATTCACGGAATCGCCCTGAGAAAGGACTTGGGGAAAGTCCGCAGATGGCTGGAGGAGGCAAACAAGGACATCGGCAAGACCACTGGGATTAGATGGCTGAGACACAAGACGCTGCTGCTGGAGGAAGGGAAGAAGACGAGCTCAGCCGTGGTATACCTGGAAAAAGAGGTCCAAACTGAGAGAGTGCGATTGGGAGGGAAGTGGTTGAAGGCATGCCGGTACGAGTCGGAGAGAAGATAGACACGCTGGCCCCTGCACTCCACCAGCATCATGTACGAGTATCGTGGGTACCACATGTATTTAGTTACAGTTACTTCTTTTCTTTTCTTTTCTTTAATAAATACCTCGCCATAGCCCATAGGGCGGCATGCGAGTAATGATATTGAAAAGAAAAAAAAAAATCTCTGCCCTGCCATGGCGAAGATCTGCAAGCGGGCTTACGTGAAAGAGAGAAAAAAAAAATTCCCTATATCTCGAGACTTTCCCAATATAATAAGTCTCGTAACCAGACGCTGTCTAAGGATAGATTAGCTACCGCAACATTTAGTCTTCCCCATGAGGGCGCAGTGGTTGTGATTTCTCGAAGTTAAAAATCATCCTGTCATTAAAGTTACATGGCCGGCGTTAGGTTTAACTTATTCTCCCGATGGGGTTGGGCTAGGCGTGCGAAATACAGCGTTTCAGCGTCATAGAGGCAACGAAGGTTTCATGGAATCCACAGCACATTATTGCTCAGAATAAGGCTATTCACGGCATTGTTCACGATGTTGTAAACAACCACTTCATAAGGAGAACGGTCACAAACTGGAGAAAGAAATCCTGGATATGAATTTTATTTGTATTGAAATTCCAAGGTATTTCCCACTACAGCACGTCGCATCATGATAACCGAATCGCCATAGCCCAGAGGGCGGCATGCGAGTAATGATATTAAAAAAAAAAAAAAAAAAAAATGATAACCGAAAAGCCAATACGAGTGGGACAGGGGACGGAAGTAGACTGGGACGGAGACTGGTTTTCCCTGACGATAATGACGTTCTCACTTCCCCTTCACACAAGAGGTTCCGGGGATTTCTACTTTTATTATTATTATTGACTTTCTCATTCTCACTTCTTCCCCATCACGCACGGATTTCCGGGGATTTAACTTTCTTTCTATTTTGTATTTAACCAAACATCGCCATAGCCCTTAGGGCGGCACGCGATTAATGATATATAAAAAAAAAAAAAAAAATTATAACCGAAAAAGCAGAATGGTATTTTGGTATTTTTTTTTTTTTCCAATAAAAAGAAAAAATGGGCCCGCTCGACGGAGCAGAGAAAGCTATTTACAAATACATGATATGGAAGTTTGCCTAAAATGATGCAAATATCTAGACAGATGCCATAAGCTATAAGTATCACCAAGTGCCTACACGCTGGTTGGTTGTCTCTCACATAGGATTGGTGATAATAGTCATTGACGACGGTGTCGTGCTGCCTGAGGCGCAAGTAGTGGAGCCAGAGCACCCGATACCACCGCACTGTCCATACTTCTAGACTGGAAGCTCCACGGCCACCGGTTGGGGTAGAACCTCCTGCTGTGGAAGATGAGGTAGATGGGTAGGAAGAGGGCTGGCTGCCGCCGCTGCCCGAGCTGGAGAGGACAGCAGGACTAGGAATGGAGTAACTGGTGAGTCCCTGGTAGATGTTGCAGGTGATACCGGGATAGGAGCCGGTGTAGGCTCCAAGAAACCTGACGGTTGGGGAAGGAGAACCGCCGGAAGCGACAGAGACATGGATCTGAACGTATCCCACCTTGAGAGATGTGAGGCTGGGGCCCTATTTGCACATGAGTACACGAGAGAACCTACGTAGAACTGTGCACCAGGGTACGAGCCCGGCGAGTGGATAGCAATAATCTCACCACGGAGGTGATAGTCACCGTTGAGGATGTTAGATGGGATCCTCACGTCCCAATCACCAGTGCCCTGGTTGAGATGGCCAACTGCCCATACACCACCACTTAGACCCTCCTGTTGAATCTTGAACCAGTTAAGGGAGGCAACGTTGGTAGCGATGGCAGCGTTGCCGACCTTGGCAAGGTTTATGATGATGGGGCCCTGGTAGGAACTGGTAATTGGGTCATCACCGTCCTGAGGGCCCTGCTAACGGTCTGATTTTGTGTTAGTTGGTACAACAATTTTTAATTTCTTTTTGCAGTGGACAACGGGGCTGGACACATAGTGGTATGTTGCCACTCAATTTTGACAGTAGAACCAGCCCTGGCAGCGGAGGTGCTAGAGGCTGCCACATTTCCATTGATGTTGCAAGCAAAGTTCGAGTCATTTACGTTCATGATAGGGCTATTGTTCGGTGACTGGCGCACGCATGACTGGGCGCTGGTGCCCAGGGTGTTGTCAGGCCAGAACCACTGGAGGGTAGCATGAGCATAGGCGCGCCTGGCCAGCATGGCTGCAACAGCAATTGCCGAGAGCGTGAATGTCATCCTGGATGATGTAGAGTTGTGGAGTTGAGTTGTCCTGAATAAGGAGTGCTGTATGGAGTGTAGACTCTGTTTCCGTTTAAACGTGTACAGATGGAGATGTGTGGTCTAGATGGATGAGAGAGATATACCGGTAGGTGGATTGCGGAGGTTTATATAGTCAGTTTCGAGGAGGGAGGCGAGGTGCGATCACCATATGGTCCATGAATCGATCTAGGGACCTCCTTCGCTCTCTTAAGCCCCCAGGTCTGGTTCCATTGGCCCTCTACTGTATTGTTTCCCAGATGGGGATGCATGGACTAAGATGGCGTTTGGGAAACTTTCCCCGCATGCGCAAAAATAATTAGACGCAAGGGCCATGGGTACCATACCCGGGAGCGGGCTTGGGATCCACTGTAGCTTATATCCTGCTCATTGGACGAAGTACCTCGACACCAGTGACCCTCAAAGTTAATACGGGCTACAATCACCATGGATCTATGGATTCCGAGTGCATTTAGCCAATTCTGGATGGGGTTTCATCTACACTGTAAAGCTATCGGATCCACGTGGTCACTGACACGCTTAGATTTATGTTCCAAACAGACTTAGCGGTTTGAATCCGGGATGACCAGGAATCCGGTAGCGCGCCCAGGGTGCCAGGAGCCAGTGGACCGTCGGATGTTTAGCCCTAGCCGAAACTGGGCAATGATCATCATCGGATTTCACAGATATGTAAAGCCTACACTAATGGGAGATGCAATTCCGTTTTTTTTTTTTTTTTTTTTTTTTTATTTCATTACTTGCGTGCCGCCTGATAGGCTATGGCGAATGCAATTCCGATATAAACATAATTGAGGCATTAGCAATGGCCGTAGACATCAGTTTGGAATTGTTTAGTCATGGGTTATATGGCGAGTGATGCCCTGCCATGGCGAACAGCTGCAAGCGGGGTCACGTGAAATAAAAAAAAAAAAAATATGGCGAGTGAGGAACATTTACACAGAAAATTCACCACGATCTTATCGTAAGAAGAGATTTTCACATATTGTCTAGAAGTCTGTGAATATGAATGTAGCCTTACAAGTACATTTATCATATAAAGTACTATCTAGTACCTTATCTGACAGTAGAGCACAGGTAACTCGACTTCTACCGGTCCTGCCATGGCGAAGAGCCGCATGCGGGGTCATGTGACAAAAAAAAAAAAAAAAAAACCCCAGGAATATGCTCTGCTGTGGCTCGCGCCTGTTTCACACCTGCTGTATATTGCGCCTATGGCGGCACGCGAGTACTGATAAAAATATATATAGCCTATAAAAGAACATGTCGTATAATGTAGCCTGAACACCTACTATAGCACTGTGTATTTTCTTCGGCCTTCGTCACATGTACAGTGCTTCATCGTCAATAGAATTCATGATTCTGATTCTCTTTGGGTGTCCAGTAACAAAGAACAGCTAAGAACAGTTTCAATCAGATCAGTGCTCTTATAGCTCTGTGACTCAGAAAATGACTTGTAACCACAAAGCGTTTAGCACGACATCCGCATATCTTTTGATGCCACATTCTAGGGAGCGGGACCGCCATAGTACCACTATTACCAAACTGGCCCAAATGCTGAAAAATCCCGGAGTGTGGCCTGGCTGGCCTGAATGGTCTGGAACAGCCTGATTGGCCTGGGCCGGCGTGGCTGGCCTGGACCGGCCTGAATCGTCTGGACCGGCGTGGTTGGCCTGGTTGGCCTGGACCGGCCTGAATGGCCTGGACCGGCCTCAATGGTCTGGACCGGCCCTCGCGGCCTTGCCTGAACAATCAGGCCAGGCCGGGCCCAGAATTTCACGGTCCAGGCCAGTCCAGGCCTCCGGTTGGCCTGGCCTGGCCTGGCCTGTTGGATTCATTGCCTGCAATACCTGTCAAATTCAGCTCTTCGTACTGTCAGGTCGTGCCTGCCATACCTGTCAAATTCAGCTCATTGTGCCTGATCTCGCGCCGTCAGGTCAGGCCGGCTACATGCGCCAAATTTAGTTCATCCTGCATCATCCCGTGCCGTCGGATCGGGCCGGCCATACCTGTCAAATTCAACCTCATCTCTCACCGTCGGGCCGTACCTCCTCTACCTGTCAAATTCAGCTCATTGCACCTCATCTCGTGCCGTCGGGTCGGAACTGCCACTACGTATCACGTGCCGAAATGGCTGCCGAAATGCAGAATAAAATGGCTACCGAAATCGCTACTGAAATGGCTACTGAAAGGGCTACAGGCGAAAATGGCAACTGATATGGCTAGAGAAATGGCTACCGAAATGGCTGCCAAAATGGCTACCAAAATGGATGTTAAAAAGGCTGCCAAACGGCTACCGACATGGCTGCCGAAATGGCTACTGAAATGGATGGTGAAATGGCTGGTGAAATGGCTGATGAAATGGCTACTGAAATCGCCGCTGAAATGGCTACTGAAATGGCTACTGAAATGGCTGCTGAAACTGCTGCTAATAAATCGGTATCGCCATAGCCCATAGGGCGGCAAGCGATTAATGATATAAAAAAAAAAAAAAAAAAAAAAGAAACTGCTGCTGAAATGGCTGCTAAAATGGCTACAGAAATGGCTACTGAAATGGCTAGGGCCGGCCATGCCTGTCAAATCCAGCTCATTCCACCTCATCGGGTCAGGCCACCTATACGTGTCAAATTCAGCTCATGCCGTCTAGTCGGGCATGCAATTCGTGTGAAATTGAGCTCATTCTACCTCACCTCACGCCGCCGGCTCGGATCTGCCATACCTGTCAAATTGAGCTCATAGTACCTCATCTCACGCTGGCAGGTCGGGCTGCCACATATATCAAATTCAGCTCATTCTACATTATCTCGTGCCGTCGGGTCGGACCTGTGATATCTATCAAATTCAGCTCATGTTGCCATATCTCACACCGCCGGGTCATGCATACCGTATGTTGCAAATTCTGCTCATTCTACCTCATCTCACTGTCGAAACATGACATCCGCCACCCGTGTTGAGCTGTCTATCAACATCCGCTACCCGTATGTTGCTGTTACTAATAGATATGTTTTTTCTATTACTGTTACTAATGGATACGTTTCTTCCTGTTACTGTTACTAATGGATACGTTTCTTTCTGTTACTGTTACTAATAGATAATCCCCTCTAACTGCTGTTTCGTCTGTTTATTGGTTGCTGTTCTGTTCTTTCATTTAACATACACATGATCTACACTCCGTTGCTATTATGTGTCTGAATCATGCAATAACGCCACAGTACCAACTTCACGCCACAGCGCTTAGTTGCAAGCCATGCATTCCGTTACTTCCGCACCTGCCTGATATGTTACACCTGCCTGTCTAGTCATGGTTCTGCAGTCACGTCATGCAATGCTCATTATGTATATAATCCTGTTTGATTCTGCATCTCTTTAATCAATCAGACTTATTGGACCCAACGGTACGGACCCAACAGTACAGATCTTCTTTATTCCTTCAGAAGCTCTTTCTTGTTTTTTCCTACGTGACGAAGCCCTCCTTATTCTAAGTGCGAATCCGGAATCAGGGTCGACGTTCAGTCAGGTTATGAGCCCGGCTTGACGCTGTAACAAAGCATCAAGTCGCACCTCTCATTCCTTCCACTTCTTCGCACCTCTCATTTCGCCTCGTCGCTCTTCGTTACCACTCATTCCTTTAAGTCTCACATTCTCTTGGATTTCCTTTCTTCTGTCATTTCGCGCTTGTACCCACCTCAACAACAATGGCCGACCGCGGTTCTTCTTCCTCGTCCTCCTCCTCTACTACTCCCACACCAACTGACGAAAAATGGGAAGCCGTCACCATCAAGATTTCCACTCCTACAATTCTCGATGGAACCAACTATAACGTATGGCAAAGCGAAACACGTACCATTCTCGACGCAGCTGATGTACTGGAAGTAGTACTTGGCACGGAAGTCAAACCGGAGCAGGACCGCTATCGCAACTGGGAGCGAAAGAATAAAATGGCTAAATTCCATCTTGTTCAAGTAGTCTCCCCCGAGTATAAGCACGTCATTTCACAGAAAAAGACTGCAGCAGAAGCATGGAGAGAGCTGGAGGATACACTCGACCGCAAGAATGTAACCTCTACGTTTCATACACTCAATACCTTGCTGGATCTCAAGAAAGACGACTCCACAACCGTCGCAGCGCACATCCAGGCCTTTGAAGCACAATGGACTCGTCTCGCTGACAAAGTCAATGTGGCAGATAATTCAAGGTCCTACGTGAAGGCACTGCAGCTTGTTCTTGCTGATATTGAGCTGAAAGCGCAGCTTCTTCTTCGTACGCTTCCCTCCTCGATGGAGAATATTGTTGACAATCTCCAAAGCAAAGACGGCCTCACCTACGCTGATGTCCGTACTCGGCTCCTGGACCTTCCAAACTCTTCTTCCTCCTCTGGCGACGCCCTCGTTGCTGCAAAGAAAAAGGACAACAAGAAGAAGAAGCCCAGAAAAGAGAATCAACAATCTTCTTCGACCAGTTCCGCCTCCTCCTCCCCACGCAAGGGCCAATGTCCCTCCGACGAATGCTCTTACTGTTGGAAGCGTAACCTCTCTTCAAAAGGACATACACATACCTCGTGCACGGTCCTTAAGGAAGCAAAAGAAAAGAAGAACACAGCCTCATCCTCCGGAAGCGCAAACCTCGCCGTCGAAGTCTCCGAAGTCGCAACCGGCGCTTGTTTCCTTACCTTCGCTGATGATTCCGCCCCTCCCGAAATCCTTCCTTCTCCGCCTTTAGGTAGCGCCCTAAAAAGCGCACAAGATAAAACATACGAGGTATGGGCCTTTGACACTGGCGCCACTCACCATATCACAGCTGACCTTTCCCACCTCCTAGATCCAAGCCCATCCAAAGTGGGTATAAAGGTTGGTGGAGGGCGAGTACTTTTCAGTACTCACAAGGGAAATGTCAAGATGGATGTGGAAGTAGGCGGTCATGTCGTTGAGCTAATCTTGTTGAATGTTTTATTTATACCTAGATGGGAAGCAGGATGTTTAATTTCGTGGAAGCAGATTGCAGCTCGGGGGAAATTTCGTATGGTTGGAGAGGATGATTGGATACAGGTGCGCTATAAGAGTGATAATAAGATTGTTTTTGTTGCCACACACAAGAATGACTTGAATGGACTCTTTTATGTCTCTTGTCTCATCCAACATGGTACCGCATATCTCTCTACTACCCAATACTGGCACGAAGCCCTTGGCCATACCTCACCACAGTCATGGTCATCCGCTGTTGATAGATATGTTGATGGTCATATTATCCCAAAGCGCCCGTCTTTCTTCTTCTGCGATGCGTGTGCTAAATCGAATTCCAAGCATGTTACTCCTCCCCCTACAAACCAGCGAGCCGCAGAGCCCTTCGATCTTGTTCACACTGATCTCGCTGGCAAATTTCCGGTACAATCTCTAAGCGGCGCCCTCTACTACATGACGTTTATTGATGACTTTTCGCGGTATGCAGAAATCCGCTTCCTGAAACAGAAATCTGAGGCTGTAAAACACCTCAAGGATCTCTGTCAAAAAGTCGCCAATAACACTGGTCGGTACCCACGTACTATCAGGTCTGACAGAGGTGGTGAATACCTCAACACTGAGTGGTCTGATTATTGTTCTGAGAAGGGAATCACTCATCAAACCACTGCCGCCGCATCACCAGAGTCCAATGGTATCGCTGAGAGATACAACGCTATCATTGCGAATATGTGCCGTCCTGCTATGCAAAATGCTCCGAAATTCCTTTGGTCTGAAGCCTTTAACTGGGCTGTATACCTCAAGAATCGCCTACCACATACGGCTCTACAGGGAAGAACTCCGTATGAAGTACTCCTCCACCGACGACCGCAAGTTGGACACCTCCGCCCTTTCTTCACACAGTGCTATGTGCATATTCCAGAATCAACTAGGGGACCTGGAAGCAAACTGGAGCAGCGAGCACTAGAAGGTCGTCTTGTCGGTTACACTTGTAATTCCATGTACCGCGTTTACATTCCATCTAAGAGAACAGTTAATGAATCTAATCAAGTACGGTTTGTACCAAACAACACGTCCTCTGATATAGAGTTCCCAGCAACATCGTCATCATCTGTTTCTGCCGTCCCGGCCGTATCACCGTCACCAGCCTTACCGACGCCTGAACCGGCCGCCTCACCAGCACCACCAGCTCAATCAACCTCTGAATCTCAAGTTACCCTGAGCCCACCTCCGCCTGCACAGCATAGTCCATCGCCTATACAGCAATCTATGCCTGGTAGTTTTGGTAGTGATACCGAATCCAGTTCGTCAACTCCCACACCGCATCATTCTGTCATAGATCCATCGAATTCGTTTTTCGACGACATTGACACTGCTGCACTTCCACAATCGACCGTCTCAGCTCCCGCTTCAGCCTCCGCCTCTGCCTCCGCCTCTGCTCCTTCCTCCGCCTCACTTGATGAAATTGATGATGAAGCTGAACGTCAGCTCCTCTTTGAAAATAGTCAAGCTCCTAGCACATCAGGTTCATTACGCCGATCTCAGAGAGAGCGTAAAGCCCCTGTGCGTTACGGATTCAGCGGACTCAGCGCGACGTATGAACCTCAAACATACGACGAAGCTATGGCATGCATAGACTGGGACAAATGGCAAACCGCCATAATTGAGGAGCATCAGTCGATTCAGGATGCAAAGGTCTGGGAAGTACACGATCTAACAGAACTACCAAAAGGGCGTAAGGCCATACACAGCAGATGGGTATTTAAGATCAAGTTGAATGCTGATGGTTCTATTGAGCGCTACAAAGCTAGACTAGTCGTCAAGGGTTATTCACAGAAAGCTGGTATTGATTATGAAGAGACTTTCGCGCCTGTTACACGGTACGATTCCCTACGTCTCGTCATTGCCCTTGCCGCTATTCTCGGTCTAGAACTTGAGCAATTGGACATCAAAACGGCATTCTTGAATGGAGAACTCAGCGAAGAAATCTGGATGCTGCCGCCCCCAGGCATTGGTCTAGAAGGAAAGGTTCTTCTGCTGAAAAAGGCTCTCTACGGACTCAAGCAAGCACCACTCAAATGGTATGAAAAGCTATCATCTGTTGTTGCTGAAATGGGGTTCCGTTCACTTCACTTCGATCCCTGTGTTTTCGTCTACTTCAATGCTACACGTCGCACCATTCTGGTGGTATATGTGGACGATTTAACTATTGTTGGAACTAGGGCAGATCTAGATCGCCTAACTGCGCATCTTCAGTCTCATTTCCAGGTGACTGTAAAAGGTCCCTTGCAATGGTTACTAGGTATCGAAATTCGTCAAAATAGAGAGAGCATCGAGCTCAATCAGTCCCAATACATCGATCAAATACTACGTCGTTTCGGCATGGAAAACTCACGTCCGGTTTCCACTCCCCTCGATCCGAAAGGTAAACTTCACAAGGGTTACCCTGAAGAGGAGCCTGCTGTCAACACCAATCTTTATCAACAAATGATTGGCTCTCTCATGTATTTGGTTACTGGTACTCGCCCTGATCTCGCACATGCTGTCTCTTTACTCTCTCAGTACTGCTCTCATCCTCTTGAGGCGCATCATCAGGCTGTTAAAAGAGTATTTCGCTATCTCTCTGGTACTCGTCATGTGGCACTTCACTATCCGCGTTCTGGTTCTTTATCTCTTGTTGGATTCGCTGATTCCGGTTATGGAAACTGTCCGGATACTCGTCGTTCGTGGTCAGGCTATGGTTTCTTACTTGGTGGCTGCTTGATTTCCTGGGTGTCCAAGAAACAGAATTCAGTATCAGTTTCTACCACTGAAGCTGAATACATGGCTCTTTCTGTTGCTGCTAGACAAGCAATTTGGTACCTGCACGGATTTCAAGAACTCAAGCTAGAAGTCCCTATCCTCCTGCACTCTGACAATACATCCACCATTGACCTTTCCAACAAACCGCAAATCTCTCAAAGGTCCAAACATATAGATATCCACTACCACTTCACGCGCGAGGCACTCATACGAAAGCTGTTTGATATCGAATACATCCCCTCTGACGACAATCCTGCTGACCTCTTTACGAAACCTCTCGAGCATATCAAGCACTCCAAGTTCTCTCAACACTTCGGGTGTGCCGTCTGAGAGAGAGTGTCGAAACATGACATCCGCCACCCGTGTTGAGCTGTCTATCAACATCCGCTACCCGTATGTTGCTGTTACTAATAGATATGTTTTTTCTATTACTGTTACTAATGGATACGTTTCTTCCTGTTACTGTTACTAATGGATACGTTTCTTTCTGTTACTGTTACTAATAGATAATCCCCTCTAACTGCTGTTTCGTCTGTTTATTGGTTGCTGTTCTGTTCTTTCATTTAACATACACATGATCTACACTCCGTTGCTATTATGTGTCTGAATCATGCAATAACGCCACAGTACCAACTTCACGCCACAGCGCTTAGTTGCAAGCCATGCATTCCGTTACTTCCGCACCTGCCTGATATGTTACACCTGCCTGTCTAGTCATGGTTCTGCAGTCACGTCATGCAATGCTCATTATGTATATAATCCTGTTTGATTCTGCATCTCTTTAATCAATCAGACTTATTGGACCCAACGGTACGGACCCAACAGTACAGATCTTCTTTATTCCTTCAGAAGCTCTTTCTTGTTTTTTCCTACGTGACGAAGCCCTCCTTATTCTAAGTGCGAATCCGGAATCAGGGTCGACGTTCAGTCACTCACACCGTCGAATAGGGCCTGCCAAACCTGTCAGGTTCAGCTCATTCTGACTCATCTCACGTCGTCGCATAGGGCCAGCCAAACCTGTGAAGTTCAGCTCATTCTGCAGCATCTCGTGCCGGCAGGTTGGGCCCGCCATACCTGTCAAATTCAGCTCATTGTGCCTAATCTCGCACTGTCAGGTCAGGCCGGCTATACGTGCCAAATTCAGCTTATTCTGCCTCATCTCGTGGGCCGGCCATACCGGCCTGAATGGTCTGGACCGGCCTGAGTGGCCTGGACCGGCCTGGTTGGCCTGAGTGTTTCAGGCCGCCTGGGCCGGTCCAGGCGGCCCTCACGGCCTGGCCTGATTGTTCAGGCCAGGCCAGGCCCAGAATTTCACGGTCCAGGCCAGTCCAGGCCTCCGGTTGGTGTGGCCTGGCCTGGCCTGTTGGATTCATTGCCTGTCAACTTTCTCACGCCGTCGGTAGTGAGCGGCACGATCCGAGCCAGCTCGAGCTCAAACGAGCCAAGATCATGCTTGTGTTTTTCTTGACAGCTCGCTAAAATGGTTAGCCAGTGCAAGGTTTCATAAACTGTAAATACCTAATATAGTAATAATTAGAGACTTGGAGCTCATTCTGACCTACCAACAACTTCGAAATGCACAATTTACCTGATAGTAGTGAGAAAGATGAAAATTTACCTTAGTTTAGTTTAGTTTGTCAATATAATCAATCCAGGCTCGAGCTCATGCCACGCCAGCTCGAGCCAGCTCGAGCCGAGCTCACTTACTCACGAGCTGGCTCGAGCTCACCCTCCAGCTCGGCTCGAGCTAGCTCGTGCCGCTCACTAGCCGTCGGGTTGGGCCTCCATGCCTGTCAAATTCAGCTCACTCTACCTCCTCTCACGGCGGTAGGTGGGGCGTGCTATACCTGTAAAATTGAGCTCATTCTTCCTCACCTGAGGCCGTGGGGCCAGACCTGCCATATCTATTAAATTCAACTCATTCTGCCACATCTCATGCCACCGGGCCGGACCTGTCATATCTATCAAATTCAATGCTGGCGAGAGAGACCTGTCATACTTGTTTAGTTAAGCTCAGGTTGCAGGACTACTTGGCACTTCACCCCTTTAGCTTAGGCGCAAGCTATATCAAATGCGACTGGGTTCAATCCGGCGCGAGGCGTAACTAGCAGTACTTACGACGAGTGGCTGCGATTCCTGTAACTAATATAAACTCTAACTAGTACTTCTGAAATTATAATTTAATCTCTTATTAGAGTTAAAGAAAAATATTTTACTAAACTAGATAAATAGTATCTTGTATTTATTAAATATTAATTAAGGTCTAACTAATGCTCTTTTTATAATATAAAATCAAAATTATCTGACTTACTCTACTATTAATATAAATAATATTTCTAATATAATTTTTCTTAATAACTCTTTTTATCTTATTATTTTACTTAATTCTTCTCTACTATATTACAATTTCCTCTCTAATAATATATACTTATTTAACCTATACCTTCTTACTTACTATATATACTTCAAATTATTAACTAATCTCTACTTACTTCTATATCTCATAACTTTTATAGAATAGCGAGTAGTAAATATTGTACCGATAATCAGAAATTAACTAAAAGATAAGAGCAAATTCCAACTCCTTCTCACTAAAATTTTTAGGATATTTGATTCTATTATAGCAATCTTTCTTGCTATTGTTTTTTTCTGTTTTTTTTTGTTTTTTTTTACATCACATAATCCCGCTTGCAGCGCCAAGCCATGGCAGGGTCCCTGGGCAAGCCCTCGAACAGGCTTAACAAACAAAGAAATTTCTATCTACTTCTAGAACCTGAGGCTCCACTATATATCTCCCCCTCTCCCCCCTCCCTCTTCTGCATCCCGGCAAGCAAACTTCCCCGACGGCAAACTAATTTTACCCCGACCCGGGTCGGTAAATCGCGCGGCGCACTAAAAACCCTCCACACCTTCGCAAACCGGAACGAAAATTATCGCACGGCGCGCTCCTAAAACTTGATCCCGGAAAAGAACCTTTCCAACTCATCCCACTCCTCCCCATTCTCTGCCGTCCTTTTCCAGTTCTTCTCCACATCCCCCCATTCTCTGAAGCCTTCTGGGCGAAACCTCTGCTGACTGCACTGGAAGGCTAGGTGCTCCCCCGTCTGGACCTCCCCGCAGCTGCACTTCTCCGATTCCGCCGTTGCTATTGTTTTAAATAAGGCTTTATACTATTAAATAATTCTTCTCCTGTATTTCGCTTTAGCGAGATCAGTATTTCCATACCCAAACTGGTATCTATTAAAACCTATGTAAATTTATTCGCTATTTTAGAAGAAAAAAATATGGGTTGAAATTAATTCCCTAACTTTATATACTTCTTTAGGAATTGCTATAGCTCCTATAAGAAGACCGGTTTTCTAGTATTTATATTACATTTAATACCAAATTTATTGTTAAACTGACAAAGTTCTACTTAAGATAAAGTATAACTTTGTAGTATTAAACCTCTCCTAGTTGATTTTCCCCATCGTCTAATTCCATACTTAGCTAAGTTAGCTTAGCGAAGCGTGGATTTGCCCTGCCTTGGCGAACAGCTGCACGCGGGGTCATGTGATATTAAAAAAAAAAAAAAAAAGCTTAGCGAAGCCAGGATAAGATTCTTTGCACTCAAAAGGGCTACTACGTTCCTCTCAGCTTGCTATAGAGCATCCTCCACCTTTGCAGTCTAGTATTCTATAAATTGGTACTACTCTCTGGCCCTCTTCACATCGAATTGCCTGCCTTCTATGATTACTATAAACCTCTTTTTCCACTCCTTTACTGGGCAGAATAGCTCTATATTCTCTTTACTCTCCATACTAGATATTTAAATGCCTGCCTCTTCCTTTTCTTTTTTCTATCCCAATGGTCCTTCTGCTACCAAAACTCCCATGGCTGATGGTGACTGCTGGTCATCAAAGTGGTATATTGTTTGATGCTTCCCACTAGTATGGCTCTCAGATGCAAATGGTGCATGTTGTTGTTCATTGTAGCAGCGACCGCCCTGCCATGGCGAAAAGCTGCACGCGGGGTTACGTGAAATAAAAAAAAAAAAAAAAAAAAAAAAAGTAGCAGCGACCCCTGCGCTGCTTTAATGTACTTGGCGTACAAACTGGGTAGAGCGATAGATTTCGATCACCTCCAATGCTCTCCCTCGCCTGTCGAACGCTGTGGCTCAATCCCATAGACAAGGCTGAGATACTTGCTCGAGCGGTCCCGAGCTTCATATTGATGTAATTTTCGATGCGGGGCACCCCTCGGTTACGGCGTCGCGACCAATTGGTAGAGTCGGTATTCGAAAGAAAAGATGGGATGTTGAACCCAGCTCGCGTGACTGCTATTAGGATATACA
Source organism: Kalaharituber pfeilii (assembly GCA_015179045.1). Classification (NCBI taxonomy): domain Eukaryota; kingdom Fungi; phylum Ascomycota; class Pezizomycetes; order Pezizales; family Pezizaceae; genus Kalaharituber; species Kalaharituber pfeilii. The sequence goes on along the minus strand of WHUZ01000082.1, from coordinate 230,388 downwards.
ATTGCCTGAGGCCTCAACACTATAGCCAGCCTTTCCGTCTGGCAAAGATCACTGTACATAGTTGAGCTTATCTCTTTGAAAGGCGTTTCTAGTCACGATCTTAGCGGTGAGGCTGCGCCAGCAGCTCAACCAGATTCAAAGTCTAATTTGAGCTGCATAGGAACAATGGGGGAAAAAAAAGGGAAAAAAAAAAAAATTCAATTCATCTCTACTGGAGCTGCTGTGCAAGTTATCTGGAGAAGCCCAACGTCCTCATTGTTCCGACCTCTATGCGGGTTGCCCTACGAGCCTGTGTAGGGTGAGCCTAGGGCAATAGGCGAGAATATGCTCGCGCAAGTCAGGAATGCAGGTTTCCATGGGATTTTTTTTTTTTTTATATATATATATATATATATCATTAATCGCATGCCGCCCTATGGGCTATGGCGATAAGGTTTCCATGGGAGCCACAATGCAACATCGGATATAGGGTAACAAAGTTAGGGTTATAAAATGGTGAATCCAACTTTAATCATGGCCGTACGACAAAGACTATTGCTATACCGCGTGTATAAAAGGTAAAGGTATGACTTTACATCGGTAAGATGCAGTCCAACGCGGTATTCGTACGATTGACGGTTTCTCCTTCAGCTCCACAATTGCATGACGGGATCATACCCTAAGTATACTACAGGAGTAAACATCCTCCTTCAAGCCCAGCCAGCAATCATTATACAAATTTCTAATTTAAGCGTCGCAGTTAGTGAACACTGTTTCCAACGGACAACTCCTTGCATTCAGAAGTCTCTGAATGTCACACAGTTACACATACAAGATCTCCATAAGGGCACCACACGATTAAACGGACAGACATATATATTGTCGGCTTCAATGGATCGCCTGTACGCTTGCACATGCCGCTCGGCAACAACTGTCACCAACTGGAGCTGTGGGTACAATAGCTCCTGGAAAACTGCTAGCACACCATGCGACGCAGCACTTGCGAGGAACATCAAGGACTCCAACGACTGTGTGCAGCTTTGTCCAGCAGCACGATCCCATATTACCCATGAACGCAGAGCTTGTGCAGCAAACGATTCAAGTTCTCCTAGGGTACAGATCGCCAGAATGGTAAGGGAAGAACGGGATTTTTGCCCAAGATGTGTTCAGGGCTTGGTGGAGTCTTGGAAAATGATACATGGCATAGCCAGTGGGCGTAGCAATATCAGGGACTCGTGAATGTGCAACAAGTCACCCAGAACAAGGAATCATCAAACTGTCGTCCTGTCAGGGCACGGCCACTCATCTGAAATGAAAACCATGGTACATCCGCATTTTTTGTAGATTGCCAAAAATTCATGTATACCTATGTTACTGCAGCGTGGAAATAATATTATTTGTTTCATGTCAATTACTTCATTGCCTCGTCCCTTGTGAGTCAAACGAGGAGCAGCCCCCTTCCGCTCGCAGTCCCTTATAAATGATGGTGTCAGTGAACTCGCATTCATTCTACGACCTAGTATAACTCTCTTGTAGTAAAGGACTTCCTGGCTCAAAACAACTCTAGATTCTCCATTCGATCAGGTAGAATATTTTCTGCTCACCAATGCAAGAACCATCTTGATCAATAGAATAAATGCCGTTGGTAGTCTTATATAGTATAGGTTTAGCCCAATAGCTTTTGAGGTCTCTTACAGAGATGGTCCCATATAACTTCGTACTCTCTTATGACCCAAATCCTACAGTATGTACCTACTCACTTTCGAATCCTGTCCTTCGTGTTATCAAAATGGGAGCTTTAGGCAATAGGACCGCATGTAGTATGATTACCAAATAATGCAGAGTAACTTTTCACAAGTTGCAATGTCTAAATATTCCAAACAGTGCCACCACCCTGAAGTTCGGCATTGTAGTACATGGGATAGCTCTGAGGAAGGACCTCGGGAATGTCCAAAGATGGATAGAGGCAAAAAACAAAGACCTGGGAAGAATTCTGGGGATACTATGGCTAAGAAAGAAGACAACGCTAGTCGAGGAGGGAAAAGCAACGAGCTCGGTGGTCGTGTACCTGGAGAGACCAACTGAAATAGACAAGGTGAGGCTAGGAGGACGATGGCTCAGTGCACGCCAGTACGAGGGGGGCAGAGGTCGGAGATAGGATGAAGACGCCTCCGCATGTACCGACATGACCTGGAAAACTGTTATTGTTATTGTTATTTTTACTTCCCCTTCACACAGGAGTTTCCGGGAATTTCTACTTCTATATCTACCTCTCCTTTTATTTCATATGTAACTAAATATCGCCATAGCCCTTAGGGCGATATGCGATTAATGATATAAAAAAAATAAAAATAAAAAACAATGTCTAAATATACATCCACAGTACTAGATGAAGCACTTCGACGTTCATGTTACGTCACAACAATATCGACATGACAATAAGAGGAGCGCCTCAGTTGTGCATTCTCTTACGCACTGCACTTTCACCAAGTCAGTCGGTAAAAACCGTAACCTGGGGAAAGTACACTCTCAGGATTACTTAAGTCTGCAGTTTACCCACTTTACTGACACATTGAAGTTGTTTTAATAACATCCATCGATGAAACCGCGCGCTGTCTTCAGGTTTTACAGGACACCCCCCGCATGGAAGGTGAAGAGGTGGCCATCGCCGAAGGAGGGGAGTTGAACGAGTTCAAGGAGTTTGTGAAGGCGGTGGACGAGTCGTTATCGTGAGGGGATGGGCAGGAGCGAGTTTCTTTTCTTCTTTTCTTCTATTCTTTTGAATATAGTGTCTCGTCGCAGTCCAGCAAGGCTATATACGACTACCAAATAAAAGAAAATAAAATAAAAATAAAATATACTGCGGTACCCCTGTACCTCTTATGTGACATCTGTTGGAAAATACATATTTCATGTATTATTAAGCTTACTGGAGTCGTACAGGACCTCCGTCATAGAATAAAGATTAAGTGCGGAGCGATATACTTTATTCCTCCTATGCAATGCCGTTTTTGTGTCTTCTTACACTATGAGCATCCATACGAACGGCTATATTTGCTATCTTGAAGAAAACAATCAAGTAAAATCGTCTATTACGAGGATCGTTGCATAAAGAGCAAAGGAGAGGGCCAGGTTAGGCCTATACTAAAGTCCCTACAGAGACTTGGTCACGAAACGGGGACACTGGCGGGGCTACTGGGGGGCAAAGGCCTACGAGCGTGGAAACACAGGATAGGCAAAGTGCACCAACCAGAATGCAGGTGGTGCGGCGAAGAGGAGGAGACGACAACGCACATATGGGACAGATGCCGGGTGTGGAGGGAAAGATGGCCAGGAGGACCGGAGGCACTGGCATGCCCACCGGAGGGGGGTGAGGAGGAGGGAGACCCCCTGATGGAACGGATGAAGTGGGCGGAACGCTAAGGGTTGAATATCGTCATCTTCCGGGGTTGTCTTTTCAGGAGCGTAGCGGCGGATAGGTGTTATCTACGTTATGTCCTCTTCCCTTTATTCCTTATATTTCCTATGTACTTAATCTCGCCATAGCCCGTAGGGCGGCACGCGGGTAATGATATATATAAAAAAAAGAGGATCGTTGCATGCTGTACCAGGCCATAACACGCACCAGCAGTTCTTTTCCGCCAACATTAATGTGTTCCCACTCTTTGTACTCTACATTGAAACCACAAGTCAGCCGCACCACTTAATTTTCTCTTCCAGCTACAGTATGTCGTAAAAAAAAAACTTTTATGGCACTGACGCAACACGAGATGTCCAGTAGGTAAAAGTCCGGATACAGACAGATGCACGACTCGCTGCAGCTGGTGCTTTGGATCCCATTAACCACGCGAAAAGGGCCCCGCAAATTCAGCCTGACTTGATGCCTATCTGGCGGCAACCATGTTGTCAAAATTCACCGGATATTTTGAGTAGATGGGAAAGTGTTACGAAAGGGCTCGTTACTTACTTATACCACAGCATATTGTATGATATAATGATTGACAACATTACACTCGAGAGCACCGCTAGCATTTTACTGTACGTAACTAGACTCCGGGCAGCCGCATCCACTAAATTAAGATTCATCCAAAATCCTGGATATAAGGATATGGTGTGCGTGCGATTCTAATGCCTTGCGTTTTTTTGTTGTCTGGGTATTTACAATACCCGCGCACGAGTGCACATGAGACCTTGCATAACTCGATGTCTGTGATATTTTCGTTATGAGTAGTTAAACAAAAAAAAAACTGCAATCACACAGGAACTTCTCAGGGGTACTGGACAATTATGTATTGCTTCACAGTGAACCCATGACGCCGCACTGATATGGTGTATGACGACAGTTGTATGCCATAATTTTTATGTATTCACCATTGTCGACAATATTGTTTGTCGATTTTCGTGGTGGACTTTTTTTTTCTTTTTTAATCTCACGTAACCCCGCTTGCAGCTGTTCGCCATGGCAGGGCTTCGTGGTGGACTTGTGAAATCTTCTGCAAGATACGGAATGTATGAACCTCGGCAAAATGACTGCTGGATAGTGTTTTATCATCCTCGAGTTTTCAAAGTAGAATCCTAAGCATTCGGTGCTCGGTACGCCCCGTTGCCCTGCCCCCTCGCTTCAAGCCAATTTGTTTCATGTTCGTTCGTTCTGCTCCTGAATTCACCTCGCGCTAAACTCTATTTTATCTTGTCCAGCCTACTGACCCCTGACCTGGCAAATCTGCAACATACGATATTCAAATCAATTGGTTGGGAAATGAACTTCGGATCATAGAACTAGCTCCCTTCTGGCAATTTCTCACTCGCTGATGCAGTGTTTTGATCAACGTGGGGTAGATTCATAATGCAGGAGCTGATGGGAGGGGAAGCAAAATTATTGGATTATGCAATTTTTTGAGCGCATTCACAAAACGTTTTGGTTGTCGCACTAGAATAATACTCACCAAAATACTGCCAGGCACGTTTACCGAAATCAGCGAGCTTGAGCAAGGCAAGCAATACTGCGAGAGACATTTTCCCCACAAGCGTGGGTGCTTATGCATCCATTGTGATCCCTTCTTCTTGCATAGTATTCTGATGGAGTAGGCATCTTTTGTGTCGCGCACGTGCCCAGTGCCAATCTAGCACGTTTTCATGGTCCTGGTACTAGTATGATTATACATATTAGAGTATTATGCCTCCTATAGAATCCTGGTCATCCATGACAACGTGCGACAGTTAAAAGCTATGATACCTTTTTAGGCCAATCAATCGTCAAATTCAGAGAGCAATGAGAACTTCTATTACTCGACATCACAATTTTGGTTCCTACTAGACAGAAAAATAAAGTATTTGGACAGGGGATAATGCATATTATGCGCTACGCGGCATTTGGCGGGAAACTAGCATATTTTCGTATGCTTGGCAGTAAAAAATAGGTTGTAAAAGTTCCAAATTCATTATGTCAGCTGTCCAAATTTTCATCACGTCAGCTGTCCAAATACTTTCTTACATAATGAATTTGGACAGTCTTATGGGTATCACCAGCCAAGCATACCAAAATATGCTAGTTTCTGCCGAATACTGCATGGCGCATAAATATGCATTTTATCTCCTGTCTAAATACTTATTTTTCTGTCTAGTGACCCAAATTGATTACTTGAGGGCAACTCGTACTGAAATACAGTGGTGCATCATACATACATCTTGACAAGAGGAATATGGTTCCAATTCGGTCTAGTTTATAAATTCCTTTGATTTTTGCTTAAACTCTACAATTAAAATGCTTGCGATTTTATCGCTAATGTTACTGGAGTTTGAAGCCGTTAACACTAGCCAATGGGGTCGCCATTGAATAATAGAACCACTTGGACCGTCAGTCAGGCTATACTTCACCGAAGGTTGCGAAATCACCCTCTTTTTTTCTTCTACCAGCTTCTGGCCAATGGATCAGCTCACAGAAATCGAGCGAAACAGGTGTGCTGCAACTTGCGCTCATGCGCGTCATGTTCCGAGAACGGTCAACTATGCATAGCGTTTCAGTTTTAGAGATTGTGAATAGTACGGAATATACTTCATTATCAGCAGATCAAATAGTTGTGATTGGAAAAAAAAACTGCTTGCCTAAATAGTTCCGAACGGCAATTTGTCAGGCTGTTTTCTGTTCATCCTCGGAGGTTTTGACAATTCTGCTATGTGTTTCGTGCATTTACTTGTGACCCACGCGGTCGGCTTCCCGCTACACACACCCCTGCTCCAACCTTTCATTTCATTTCCCACTGAGGCGATCAAAACCCCCTGACAACAACTCGCACTGTGCTGTCACCCCCCTTCCCCAATTCCCTATCCGTAGAGCGTGCGCAAACACCCACAAAAAAAAAGACGGAACGAGTCAAAGCCTCATCCGCTTGTTCGTTCGGATTAAGTTCCTTCGAGATCTCAGGGATTCAGGAGAACGTTCGTTTTCCCCTATATCCCGCACAGTTAGTGCCTGGGCCCTCAGATACCGAAGTATTCTCTCAAGGCCTCCTTCCCCCCCCCGCTCCGCCCCTTCTGCTGCTGCCCCCCGTGTGGACCTTCTTCCTGTTCTTCCATTTTCTACTGTCGTTCATCCCATTCTTTTCTTTTGAGCTTTCACACTACCACATCGATCGGCTTTCCTTGTGCGTGTGTGCAGTTGCATCTTTCTTTTATCCTTCTTCCGTCACTACGTGCTTGCATGGCTGTCTACTAGAAATATACGCACAATAAAACTTGCCCCCGATAGCAAGAAAGAAAGAACCTCTGCGTGCATAGCTCACTTGCAGGAATTTCCTACACAGCGACAAGCGGAACAGGACCTGATCTCTATAATTTTTGCTCTATTCGTTTTTGTTTCTGTTGTTTCCTCCACCTCGCTAAGGATTTGAAGGAAAAAGAAACCCATTGTCGTTCGTTCCATTGCCTTTGTTTTTTTTGATCCCCTCCTTGTTAGCACCCTATCATTGAGTCAGCTCACATTGTGCTGCTCATTTATTTCTTTCAGTCTTGATTCTTGCGGGACGCTGCAATTTTTTTCAATCACTCGCTTACTGCCTCCCCTATCACAGCCACTGTCGCTGCAACTGCAAGCTCATTTGTAGCGTCGGGGAATAGCATCTTTAATTTTCCACATCTCACCAGCACTCACTTGAACTGCTAATTTTCTCACCACAGTGAATTTCCTGTTGCTGGTCAGGCCGGCAGATCCCTTAAATTCTTCACACCAATTTATCAAGGTCACTTGACTCACCCACTCCATACAATCCACCCGTTCGCTGCATTTTCGCTTTCCGATCCCCTCGGGTACTAGCATAGCAAGCTTTCAGCAGTCGTATCGCATCCCAGTGGTGCAACGACGTGAGTATTCCCTTCACCAATCAGATCAACGTACTGCACACGGTGGAATTGGTATTGGTGACACCTTTTAAGGTTCAGTTTTACCTGCTTGCGGCTGTTTTTTCTCCCGTAGCTCTCCTCAGCTCGGATCATCACGCGACTGAGATTTCGGATATTTTTCCACGTGCCGCAGCAAATTCGTTTCCCCACACTCGTTTGGTCCTCCCACGGACACGCCTTTTTTTTTTGCGTTATATTGGGCCCAGTTGACTAAGGTTAGTGTGATATTTCGCTTACTATGATTTGGTTTTGGGGAAGCGTGGAAAAAGCGTTGTGTTGTGCAGGGGAGGGGGGGGAGTTCCAGCAATGTATTTGAAATGCGAAGAGGTTCGGCTTTTTGAAGCTTAGTGTTGATAGCATGCATGGAAGCCTGGTATGCTAACAATAAACGAGATGATCGCTCCTGGTCACTCTCTGCTTCCCCCTATTGACTACTACGCTGTCTGCCTCTTGTATTCGGTTACGTGAAAATTGACACGGGTCTGAAATTGTCGGTGGTAATGCTAACTTTTTTCATTTTGCAGACCTAGGGATTTACTACAGCAACGTCTTACGGAAGTCACCAAGCGGCTGCGGGATTTTTCTTGGACTTCCATTATACCTTCCCAATCTACCGCTTTTACATCTCACCATAGCAACCACTTGAGCAAAAGAACACAAAAAAAAATATGTCGCCTACATCATCTATTCCGGAGGAAGTGGAGGAGGAAACCTACGGCACCGCCCCTCCCACCCCCCAAGAGGACTCCGACGAGTCAACCACCACACAAAGTTATCCTCCCCTCCATCCCGTCCCTAGCATGCAAGCAGCCTTCGAGGAGTCCATGTATGAACAAGGTCACCCACCACCGGAGTCCAGTAGTCCATACGCAGTGGTTCCAAGGTCTGGCTCCTCATCGTCGACTACAACATTCAAGCCAAAATATCATCCCCTGACGAAGCTGGTCAGTCAAATCGCATTCGGCATTCATCTTCTGCACAAGAGACTGGCAAAGTCGGACGCGGAGGTGGTCAGGATCCTCCAGGCGCATGTAAATGATATGGATAACTTTTTGAGTACAACGACCAGGGATTTTGATGCAGCAAGGGCAGATATTTCGCAGCGGATCAAGAACCTGAAGGTGCCGCTCGAGTCCGGGCCGGCGTCGGATGTGTTTGAGAATATGCTCAGGGACCCAGCGTTCAGGGGGCAGATTCTCGAGGGCAATAAGAAGGTGGACTTTGTGATCAAGCGGACTGCAAAGGCGATGAACAGAGCGCTGGAGGACGTCGGGGAAGGACTCAGGGCGGTTGATGAGTTGGCGAAATACTTGGTGACGTTGAAGAGTGGATGGAAGAATGCGAATTTGGTGAGGGTGTATGGCGCGATGACGCACAACGTTGAGGGGTGGTTTAGGTGCTTTGTGGGACTGCAGATGAAGGGACAGGGGCTGGGGGAGAGGTTGAATACGTTGAAGATGGTAGTGTGGGAGATTGAGAGGAGGTGTGGGAGAGCAAGTAGGGGTGGAAGTGGGGCAAGAGGGTCGATGGCGGTGGTGAAAAAAAAAGTCTTCGGTATGTACGATGATTGACGCACATGTCGACTTTCAAGTTCAATACTTGCAGCATGCTAATCATAAACTTAATATTCATAGCTCAATCAAATACCAGAGAACCCTATTGCGGAGACAAATGATGCAACCCCAGCACCAAGACGCACCGTGAAATCTATCTCCGAGCTGGAAAAACTTGACGAAAAGCCCCTCCCGACGACGCCAATCCCTACCCCCGTGCCTGTGGTCGCGACTAAAAATACTACCCATAAGAGGCACTCCTCTGGAGACGTCGTTGGTAGCCCGCCCGCGAGTCCAAAACGGATGTTGTCACAACGTCGCAGTTCCCTCATCCACGTGCCCAGCACTTCCACGAGTACACCTCCGAAGGAGGGGCAATCCGTCGAAAGCCGGACAGTCGAGACAATTGTTGTGCTGGATCACGGGTCGGGAACACTGCGCCGGAAGAGGATTCATAGGAGGTCGGTGACGGTGCACACTACGCCCACCAATGTCACGCAGCTACATCATCATACGACCACTGAAGAGAAAGTCAATGGGGCCCCATCGGGCATCGCGACAACAGTCACAGGTGCGGCAACGGGGGCACAGGATGCAAAGGACAACGCAGCTGCAGGAAATGGCGGAGGAGTGCTGTCGAGTCTGAGAAGGAGCCTGTCGTTGGGCAGATCTACCGGACGCGCTCGCAGCAGGTCGCGGGACAGCAAATCGGCGGATGGGGAGGAGAGAGGGCGCGCTAGCACCGCGGCGCCGCCGGTGCCAAGGCTGCCGGCAAATGTCACGGCGGAAATTGAGAGGATGAAGCGGGATTCGAAGGTGCAAGAGACGGAGCTTGGGCTAATCACACCCCCAGTATCCAGGGATAGCGCCTCGACAGCCCCCAACGCAGGAGCGCAATTGCAGTCCGAGGCGGAGGCCCCGCGGCCAAAGTCGTCTGGCGGAAGCGGACATGGCGGCATGACGGGCGCCGTGATGGCGGCGATCAAGAAGCGCAAGAGCAAAACGCACATGCAGAACCAGATCAACGCCTGCGGAGGCTCAAATGGCAGCGACGCCCACAAGCTCAATGCGTCCGCCTCGAGTTCGTCCCTGCGCGCCGCGATCAAGGCTAGCATCTCTGGGAAATCGCACGCGGAGGAGGCGCTGGCTGCGGAGCAGCAGCCCCCACCGCCGGCACCACGGCGCATGCGCAGAACACACACTGCGCCACTCCTCAGCACCCCAGAGGTGGCTGGGAGCAAGAAATCGCCCAATGGACCCCCGCATAGCCCCCTCAGGATCAAGACGTCCGTGGCATCAGTTGCCTCATCTGATCACCCTTCCGGCGTCAAGTCCGCCACGACGCCCACCTCACAAACACCCACTACTCCCCGTGCAAAGTCGCGTCGGAACAGCACTGCCATCAGTAACCTCCTCAGTCTCCGCCCCCGCAGCCGCCACGGCGTGACACCGGAACCGACCTCCCCACCCCCACTTCCCGAGCTTCCCGAGCTTCCCGGATCCGCTGTGAGAAACACAGATGTCGCACTCGTGGCTCCTGGGCGCAAAGCACTAGCAACGCAGAAAAAACGTCGTATCAAAGGACCCCAAGGTCCGGAACTCGACTATCCTCGCTGAAGTGCGACAGCTCCAAAAGGCAAAGCAAAAGCCGACGCCAGCGTTCAAGCTTCAAGGTGCCGCCGCCACTGTCGATCCGGAGCCACTAACCCCCGTGACATCCCCAATACAAGTCCCCACAACACCAAAGAAGCATAATCGCCGGGAAAGCATATTTGGAGGTGGTAGTGCCGCGGGGAAGAAGCACGCGGGACTACAGCAGCTGGCACCGGCATCCCAGGCACCGGATTTGTCGGCGTCGCCGTCTGCGGGAACGAGGGGGAAGAATTCGTTTTTGGTCAGATTCTTCAGCGATAGGGCATTTTAGGACAGGGAGGTGTGCATATATAAGGAACGGGGTCTAGGGGGATCGAGTTTCGGCACCTGGCGGGTGTTTGCTCCAGGATTTACAGTCCCTACTCTATGTGGGTTACAGAAATACCCTTAAATTTCTCCTGTGATGTTACTCTCTTCCGTTCCTTCACAGCCCTTTCTTACCTCCCATCGATTATACGTTCCTGAGCCGATTAGCGAGTGGCGTCTTGTTTTCTTTCATCCGCACATATTTTCTTCTTTGTTTTCGATCTGGACATCATCACTATTCTTTTTCATTCTCCTCCGTTTTTCTCCGCTTTGGTTTTTCTCCATTATTTTTTCCCCTTTTCCTTTTCTTTTTGTATTATGCGGAGTTAACTTGAAATCAATGTTCCTTCGCTTTTTACTACATCTTGGTTCTTCCCGTTGCCTCTCAATTTTCACCTTCGGAGTTCATGTTGCATTTTTATTTCTCTTGCCACTTGTATGTCACAATCAATACGTATCACCAAAATGTTTATTGTTATTTTTTACCCTTTTCCTCATACTCTTCCTTTGATTTTATTGAATTTCCCTTTTTCCTCCCTTCCGTTCTCCTTCGGCTCGACGTCGCGGCGTACATAGTTACCCGTATTTTTTTTTTTTCACGATGCGATGAACATTGGCCTTTTTTTTTTTCTTTTGTCCTTTTCCTTTCCCCTTTCCTTTTGTTATACCGTCTTACTTTATTGAACCTGGGGTTTTCCACTTATTTATCGCGGGGATTATAGTATTTTTACTCTATTTGTGTTCCTGTTTTTAGGCGTGGCTAGTAGCGGAAGAGGGGGTCCTTGTAGTGCTGAACAGTACATATAAATATATATCAATACAAAGCTGTACTGGATTATAGGGCGTGAGGAAGTAATTACTTCTTACCTCCTATGATTTAATCTAGAATCCTGAACACTATTAGATCAATCAATCTACCTGATAAGAAGGGTGTACAGTTCTCCCTTCCTCGGAGGGTGCAACTATTCCATTCACTCTGAGTCGCTCGAGGTCTGCAGTCAGAAAATCTGCTTCTACCTGTACCGCCGGACGGGATACCGTTATAGTCCTCAAAACGGAAGACCCAATTGATTATCTAGATACATATAATGGCCTGAAACCTTGGGATTTTCGGGTGAAAAAGGGATGACCAGACTATATTATCTCAGAACAGCTTGAAGCATTTCTGCTTACTCGGAGGACCCCCCAATGGGTATTGTGATACGCTTCCGCAGAATCTCGATGTCTATGGTATCCTACGAATAGAGAGTCTTCCCAAATTTAATCTGGCTTCATATGATCCGTGAGCTGGTGAAAGTTCTACTGTAGAGGAAAAGGGAATTAAAAAATCAACGTTTCCATTAGCCCAACTCGGCCGTTTGTCAGAGGAATTACTTCCTATCCAGGAATAATTCGCCGATGATCGTTTGCAGGAGAGAAGACAAGACAGGAGCCGGAGTACACCAGGGGAGCAAAGATACTTCTGTCTACCTGGGGAGGCAGTGCACGGTGAACGACGCGGAATTGATAGCGGTGGGGGAAGCCTTGGAGGGAGAGGGGGAGTTGCTGGTCATCACGGATTCCAGAGTCACCATAGCGAAATTACAGAGGATAGCGAGAGGAGACTTGACACCAGAGGGGCCTGCTAACTTCGTGAGGAGGCGGTGGGAGGAGAGAATTGCCCGGGGGGAACATGACCTAGCGGTGATGTGGGTGAAATTGCATAAAGGAGTCAGAGGTAACACTAGGGCAGACATGGCGGCGAAAGATGCCACTACAATGCAATATCAGGATGAGACGATGACGGAGGCAGGGATTAGACAACAGGTCAAAGAGTGGAGAGCCGAGGAGAGGAAGAGATTAAAGTTGTCGTATAGACCACTGGAGTATTTGGGGAGCAGGAGAAGGGTATCCACGCTGGCGGGAATTCTGGGAAACAAGGGACTACGGCAGTGGAGATACCAGATAGGGAAGGAGACCTCTCCCGAATGCAGGTGGTGCGGAAGAGACTATGAAAATTTTGAGCACATCATGGGAGGGTGTGAAGCGTGGAGGAAGAGACTACCGAGAGGAGAGGAGGGATTAAGGGAGCTGTCAAGAGACGAGGAGGGGGGAGAGATAACGTTGGCGGAGGTGATGGACTGGGCGGCGGAGTAGACGGAGGATTTATTACACGTTCATTCTCATTTTATGGTTTTATCTGCGAGTTACATGTATCTAAAGCCTCGCCATAGCCTACAAGGCGGCACGCGAGTAATGAAATAAAAAAAAAAAAAAAAAAAAAAAAAAAAAAGATTATCCAGATACATATAATGGCCTAAAACCTTTGGATTTTTGGGCGAAAAATGGATGACCAGACTATATTATCTCAGAACAGCTTGGGAAGCATTTCTGCTTACTCGGAGGACCCCCCCAATGGGTATTGTGATACGCTTCCGCAGAATCTCGATGGCTATGGTATCCTACGAATAGAGAGTCTTCCCAAATTTAGTCTGGCTTCAGATGATCTGTGAACTGGTGAAAAGTTCTACTGTAGAGGAAAAGGGAACAAAAAATTGACGTTTCCATTGAGCCCAACTCGGCCGTTCGTCAGAGGAATTACTTCCTATCCAGGAATAATTCGCCGATGATCGTTTGACCAGTTTCAGTACTCTAAAGCCAATTCGCCAAGGGCCATGAAAGTCTATGCCCATTTTCTTCCACTGTATATGTTCGAGTTTTTCGTAGCGCAGTTGACACAACCATGCTGGTTTTGCATGTGTTTAGATTACAATTTATTTTTAGTTCCTTACCCGTGTAGCCCGCAAAATAGAGTATTCTCTCAAACTGTCGCTTTATAAGCACAAGAGGACCTTAGTCCACAGCTGTGCACTGATCACGGCTGCTGTCATGGCTGCTGTTTTGGATTCTATTCTGACAACCATTTTGATAGCGTTTATACCCATGTGAATAGCTATTTAGGCAATTATCTCGACAACTATTTTGACAGCCCATGCAGCAGCAATTTTGTTCAGCAATTTCAGTAGCAGTCTCAACGGTCATTTCAGAGGATATTTTTATGAAAATTTGAGTAGCGGCTTTGCTATGTCCGAAGTATCCAGACAGCTGACATAATGAATTTGGGTCTTTCTTCGTCTTCAATAATTTGTACCCCAGCATAACCACAAGTAAAAGGTCTCTATACATAATATCACAAGGATGGCAGGCAAAAAAAGACTCAATCGGGACCTCTCCGGGCAGGCCAGACTCAGTTATCATAGTAAGGAAGATACTAATATTCTCATAGCTCCTGAAATAACTCCCCAGAAAAGAGCAGCTATTGTGGTATCAAGTTATTTCACATATACTCAATAGCTTAAGCAAGCCACTATCAATAAGGGCGGTCTCAAAAATATTTGAAACTATTGAAATCGACATGTGCTGAAATCATTGACAATGTAGTTCTAAGCGCTGTGCTACGTTAGCTACAAATCTTGAAGCCGTGAGAGATGCAAATGAGAGTATCACCACCAGAGGTAGATTACTACTGTTTTATTTCACTACTATTGTAGTTCTGTTCTAATGCTAGTGGTGGGAGTAATTATGTAGCATGATGCGTATATGTATATAAATTAATATCAATTAATACCTAGAAATACAGTATAATAGGAGTGAGAATAGCCCTCCGGCACAGCCTCCAGGACGGGACAGCCTCCGGAATGGCATCTGGAATGGCATCTGGAACAGCCTCTGAAATAGCTTGGAACAGCCTATGGAAATGCCTCGAGATAGCCTTGGAAAAGCTCCCAGGCAGCCGCTACTAGGAGTGGTTTCGGAATCTTAAGACTGACCATATTGATGTAAAGTCTGAAATTTATTATCTGTCAGATTTTATTAGGTCAGCTGTCTGGATACTTCTGACATAATAAAAAATTGGATGCTATCATGAAATTTGGACTGGTCTCATGGACATCCACAGCCAACCATACGAAAATGTGCTAGTTCATATCAAATACTGCATAGCGCATAATATGCATTGATCCCCTGTCAGGATACTTACAAGTAAGTATTTTCTCGGCTAGTAGTGGCAGAGAATGCCAAGCCCTGCCAAGTATCATGTATTCGGAAGTAGGATAGGAGTGTGCTCTCTGCAGGAAGGGCAAGCTAGCAATGAGAGACCATATTATGCGGAAATGCCGGAAGCTCAAAGGGGAGAAAGTGTTTACGGGACACGCAGGGGCGGGCGGGCGGTACCTACAGGTTTGACATTTGGTTCGGAAAAGAAAAGTGGTCTAGGACGCCAAACTTCTGCGTGAGGGCAGCGGGGCGAATTAGACCTATCAACTTTGGGAAGTAGGGCGGAGATGAGGAAGAGGAAGAAGGGGAGGATGGGAGGGTTGCTGGTGGAGTTAATTTCTTCTTTGCTCTTGATTTCTTTTCTAGACGGGGAAACCCCGTTCACTAGTCTCGTAACCAGCCCGTTCTCTTTGTAAAGTTTATGCCGTGTATAGTCCCGGAAAAAGTGCAATAGCCAGGCACTGTCGGGGACGTAAAACAATACCAAATTAGTACATGCTGCATTCTGCATAGCACATAATTTGCATTAGTCAGGTGTCCGGATACTTTTGAAACGAACAACCAACGATCCATACAAAGTGCGCAAAATAGAACCAAAAAAAGAGGAAAAAATTGAAGCATGAAGAGAAAAATCTGGAGATGCGGGGAATCGAACCCCGGACCACCTCTATGCTAAAGAGGTATTATACCACTAAACCACATCCCCGACCTTTGGTTGAGCATTCAAGATGAAAATGGCCCTCATGAGTGTATTTGGCAAAGGCATTCCAATATTTATAAGCCACGTTTGAATTACTTCCATGGGCCATGGTTGCATAAATTGAGCATACTTGAGATCACCAAGGGGCGTTTAGTATGGGCAATAAAAGTTGAATTGAACGCTAATTTTCCAGAACTGCGTTTTAACGCTTATGATCACTTTGGACTGCCCCAACTTGAAAATCGATCCAAAGTGAGGCGTTGGGAAAGTTCTGCCCTGAGTAGCACGTCCCTCACTCTCTGGATGCTATAGTCAATGAGCTGTTCACATACATTTGAAGACCCCAGTTCAGATGTGTTCAAACCGTGCCTGAATGACATTGTGCGTACTGTATCTTCCAGGAAAGAACGCTTCAAACGGGCGTTCAACTCAATTCTTGAATGCCCTTGGTTAAATCATCCAAACCTGTATTTGTTTTTGCGATTCCGATTCACGAGTTCTCTGGTAGTCATACCACATTGCACATGACGTCGAACTAGGCAAGTAGACCGGAAAGGGTGGCCGGCCTTTACTGTATTTCACCACAACGCGACGTACTCGGGGGTGGGGGTAACTCTTCAGAAGCGCGAAAAGTTGCATACAATGTGACAGGGATAGTAGCTAGGCTACAGTTCACCTGTTGGTTATGTAATACTTGTTGACCTACAGGCTTAATCATATGGCCATTTTTTTTTTTTTTTTTTTTTTTTATATCAATACTCGCATGCTGCCCTACGGGCTATGGCGAGTGTTTATTAAAAGGAAAAGGCAAATAACTAAAATTTAGATACATGATGCCCGCGGTTCACATTGTACTGCGGGGGGAGCGTCCAGCAGTCTGACTCATCTCCGTCCTCTTTCAGCCTCGTACTGGCTCGCCTTGAGCCATCTTCCTCCGAGTCGCACTAATATCCTGGTGGTCCTCCAAGTATACCACTATGGAGCTTGTCACTTTCCCCTCTCCGATTAGTATGTCTTTCTTCCTTAACCATCGGATCCCGACAATCTTCTTCAGGTCTTTGGTGTCCGCGGACAGCCATCGTCGTACGTTGCCCAAATCCTTCCTCAGGGCAACGCCGTGTACAACGATGCCGGGTTTGGTGGGGACATCGGGTTTTGTCGGGGGTTTTGGTGGCGGCTTGGGGCGTGCGTCGGGGAGTCGACGGTTTTGGTGGGGGGTTTGGGCGGGCGCGCTGCCTGCTGGTGTGTCGGTTGTGGTGGTTGAGGCGATTTTCTTCGCCTCTTTGTCGCTTAGGTGGCGCTTGAAGGCTGCGCTTTGGCTTGGCAGCTTTCCTTTGCGCTTCCTGGAGGTGGTGGGAGCCGGTGTCATGCTGGTGGATGTCGGAGTGGGGGTTGCTGCAGGAGGGGGGGACGGCTCCTCCGCGAGCGCGGTGTGGATCGGGCTGAAGCCTAGGGCTTCGGGTGTGGGCTCCGCCGGCTATATGGCCATTATGGTGAGCGTTGAAGGTATGATATGAAGTTCATTCATTCTGCCCTCCAATGGACTTTGTATGGGAATTCCATATCCGTGCATGCCAAGACATCATTGAAAATGTCATTTTGCCATTAATTGACCACAATTTCTTTTCAATGCAAGGAAAGGTATTAAAGGTGAAGGATAACCCTTTTTTTAGGAGGAGAGGGAGCGAGCCGGGTTTGGGAAGGGTAATTTTTTTTTTTTTTTATATCAATACTCGCAGGCCGCCCTACGGGCTATGGCGAGGGTCTTTATTAAATAAAGTGAAGAAAAGAAAAAGCCTCAACTAAATACATGTGGTACCCGCGGTGATCCTACGTGATGCGGGACAATAACTCCCTCAGAGGGCCAGTCTGTCCGTCCTACTTCCGTCCCCTGTCCCATTCGTACTGGTCCGCTCTCAACCAACGTCCTCCAAGTCTCACTTTCTCCACCTCAGTCGGCTTCTCCAGGTAAACAACCACCGAACTGGACTGCGGGCAATACATGTAGCTAGTTTTGGTTGAGGGTAGTTAGTGGGGGTTGTTGACTTATTCTTCTTTTTCTCTCTTTTAATAAAGACCTCGCCATAGCCCTTCGGGCGGCCTGCGAGTATTGACATAAAAAAAAAAAAAAAAAAAAAAAAACCACCGAACTGGTCTTCTTTCGTTCCTCGACCAGTCTTGTCTTCGGTCTGAGCCAGCGAATCCCTACCGTCTTCCCTATCTTGTTGCTTGCCTCCAACCACTTTCGAACCTTGCCCAAGTCCTTCCTTAGGGCAATGCCGTGTACGACGATGCCATGTACGGGGGTGGTGGCATCGGGAGTGGCGGATTTTGACTTGGGGATTCGGGGAGGGGCGCTGGAGTTTTTGGTGGGGGTAAATTTTTGAAGTGGGGCAGGAGAGCACTGACAACTTACACCTGGCTGCGGACTGCCAGTGGGAAAGGTGGGGCCATGTGGAGGAGGAAAATCAGTGGAGAGGAGGTGCGATGCACCTATGGAGAGGTGCGGAATGCTGAACACGTGATGTTCGGGTGGGCTGAGCTGGAGCGGCGCCAGAGGAACGGTAAGTAAGGGTGGGGTGCAAGTCACCTGGCAGTGCTGGGAGGACATGGAGGAGAAAGGGTGGCGACAGGAGGGAGTAGAGGGCAACCCGGTCGAGGAGTGCTTCGCCGGCCTCGACCTGGGCTACCCGAAGGCGGGGGGTGCGTTGAGTACCCAAAGCGTGTACGTAGCGTAGATAGGTGGCTGTTTCAACCTCACCTGGGCATATGGATCCCTGCCAAAGGCTGGTAGCTTGTATGCAGGGTTGCGTCATCAAAAAAAAAAAACCCCTTTGTTTATTTCCCAGAAAAGCACATACAAAATTCTATTCCGGTAGTTGAGATATAAGTTGTCGCGGAAGGTCAGTTTTGGCGTAAAATGTGTGTCTGGATGTGGTGTACGTCGCGTTGTGGTGAATTACAGTGGATTGAGGGGAGAGAATTGCTCAGAGTTCTTGTCAAAAGACCCACAAGGATATCTGATGCAAATAAGTACGCTCCAGTGCAGCAGAGAAAGGAAGAGAGGATTTATGTACAAAGTGATGACTCGCTAAGGCCGCGCCCTGGAATTCCGAGAGATCTGCGACAATGTCCGGAGGGACATGCAATGACCAGCCGGACATGATTATTGATCTTATCGGATCTCCGTGGGGGCCATCATTGAGTCCGAGCATACGAGGCGGACCGTGTGCCCTCCATACTTGCCAGACC
Organism: Kalaharituber pfeilii; assembly: GCA_015179045.1. Lineage (NCBI taxonomy): Eukaryota > Fungi > Ascomycota > Pezizomycetes > Pezizales > Pezizaceae > Kalaharituber > Kalaharituber pfeilii. Next base: position 211,512 of record WHUZ01000082.1, on the reverse strand, counting down.
GAATGCTTAGCTATTGTGGTTCATCTATCTAGGAATGGGAACCATGGTCAACGACGCAGAAGTAATGGCAATAGCTAAGATCATGGAGGATGAGGAAGAGGAGGAGCTTCTAATCGTGACGGACTCACAGGTAGCGTTGAGAAGGCTATCTCATATGGTAGAGGGAAGGCACATGCCAGATGGGGCAAGTAGGGTATGTCGAGATGCCTGGAAGAAACGGGTAGCGAGAGGGATGTGTGATGTGGCAGTGATATGGCTCAAAGGTCACAGCAGCCTGAAAGGTAAGGAGAAGGCTGATAAGGCAGCACGCCTGGGAGCTTTCCTTCCCTATCAATAGGAGGAAGTAACAGAGGCGGGCCTGAGAATGATAGCCAAGAGGTGGCGGGCAAAAGAGAGAAACCGGTTGAAGCTGAGCTACCAAGAAAACCTCGCCATAGCCCATAGGGCGCGAGACGAGTAATGATATAAAATAATAAAAAAAAACAAGAGCTACCACCCACTTCGGCAGGGCAGCCTGGTACGCACCCTGGGAGGTCTATTGGGAGGGAAGGGCCTGAGGGCCTGGAAGTTTATAAGCGGTAAGGTGGGCGGGCTACAATGTCGGTGGTGCAGTATGGAAGAGGAGAAATCAGAACATATCTGGTCCAGGTGTGAGATGTGAAGAGAAGGCGTCCGGGCGTAGGACGCGGTCAGAACGCCACCAGAGGGACAGGAGCACGGGCCGGACACACTAGTGGAACTCATGGGGTGGGTATTTTTTTTTTTTTTTTTTTTTTTTTTATCATTACTCATGGGGTGGGTAGAGAGATGAGGGCCCCATTTCAGTTTTAATTTTTCTTGATCTCTTATGTATTTAATCTCGCCGTAGCCTTTAAGGCGGTATGCGAGGAATCATATTATAAGAAAAAAAAGAAAAAATTGTAGTTCATGGTTTTTTTTTTTTTTTTTTTTTTGTCATTAATCGCTTGCCGCCCTATGGGCTATGGCGATGTCCTAGATACATAAGGAAAAATAAAACCATGATGAGTAATTAAGGTAATTCTCCCCTTGTCGTCCCCTCTGCTACATGAAAGTTCTGAACTCACTCCCCAACATTTCTATCAACGCCCTCATCGGGTCCCCCTCCCCCTCCTTTCCCCGTGGGGGCCTCCTGACATGATCCTCCCCTCCTGGCCACCGCCTCCTCCATACCCTACACTCCGCTAACAGATGTCTCGTCGTCTCTTCCTCTTCTCCGCACCACCTGCACTCTGGACCATCCCTTTCGCCCACATGCCACCTCCAGGCCCTCAACCCCTTGCCCCCCAAGAGGCCCGCCAACCGTCCTATCCCCTTGCCGATCCTCTCTAGCGGTCTGTATGTCAATCCCAACCGGTTCCTCTCCTCTGCTCTCTCTCTCCTCCCCTTCTGTCTTAGTCCGGCCTCTGTCACCATCTCCGACTTGTACTGCAAGGCAGTACCCGTTCTCGCTGCTTTGTCAGCCCTCTCGTTGCCGGCAATCCCCCTATGCGCCTTCACCCATAAAGCCGCTATGTCCCAGTCTCCTCTCAGGATCCTCTTTTCCCAAGCTTCCCTGAGCCGCCTCGTCGCTCCGTCGTGAGCGAGCTCCCCCCTTGAGACCGCCGTCATCCTCTGGATCGCATATCTGGAGGCCGTTATGATCAATAGCTCCCCTTCCACTCTCTCCATCGCCTCACTAATCGCCATCAGTTCCGCATCATTCACTGTAGCGTCCTCCCCTAGATATATTGATGTCGATCTACCCCCCCAAAACATACCCGCTCCCGCCTTCTCCTCCCTCATGCTCCCGTCTGTATATACTGGAACCCACCCCTCGTCCGTAACCTCATCTATATGTCTCTCCCACTCCCCCCCCTCTGCATCCCGGTGCAACGTCTGTATGACCGCCAGTGGCAGTTCCCTGTTATGTGTCAACGACCCTCTCAGGTACACTTTCTCCTTGTCCCCTTCTTTCAGCCGCTCCCCCTCGAACCTCAATGCTCTCGCCTCCACTCGCGTCGCCTCCCATCTCACAAACGTCTCCACCGACTCCAAGTTTGCTAATCCTTCCACCAATAAAGTTGGATCAAGTGGAACTACCCCCAGCCAGGCCTAGGAATAGCTTTAGCAGACAAGCCAATTATTAATTGTATTGGAGAGTAATCAAAGGGCATTAAGGGAAAATCGCTAGCAACAGGACTACAGTTATGGCTGTAGGGCAATAGAAGCAGGGTGATAGAAGCAGGGTAATAGAGGTAGAACTACAGTGATAGCAGAAGGACTGTAGTAACAGAGGTAGTACTACAGCAACAGGACTATAGCAACAGCGAGAGGGCTATAGCGACGGCGGGAGAGCTATAGCGACAGCAGGAGAGCTAGAAGCAATGATTCCGGCAAGTCAATATGAGGCGGCAAATGGAACTAACAGCCGTGAGAGTTCGGATACCACTGTTACAGGAGGGACCGGCCACGGGGTGGATGGTTCTGACAAGGCTACTGAAGCTAAGGATGATGATGGAAGTGCGCTAGAAGAGGATATGGAGGCATAGTGTAATTCTGTGCTCATGAATGAGATGTAAAATATGGTCATATCTTACGTCCTGGATGGGTGAGCATTCTGAAGGTATGAGGAAGCTATGATGCAAATGACGAGCACAAACGAGCACATTAAGTATCAAGATGAAAGGATTAGATTTGTAGTTAGAATGGGTCTTGCAAATCTAAAAATGGATCAATATTGCATTCGGTACAAAGTAGTTGAGGCGTCGAACTTAGTGGCAACTGACTGCAAAACGGGTCGCGCGACAGGTTCAGGGTGGAGCGACGGTTGTCGGCCGACTGCAGAATGGGTCGCGCGACAGGTTCAGGGTGGAGCGACAGTGGTCGCCCGACTGCAAAATGGGTCGCGCGACAGGTTCAGGATGGAGCGACAGTTGTCGCCCGACTGCAAAATGGGTCGCGCGACAGGTTCAGGGTGGAGCGACAGTTGTCGCCCAACTGAAAAATGGGTCGCGCGACAGGTTCAGGGTGGAGCGACAGTGGTCGCCCGACTGCAAAATGGGTCGCGCGACAGGTTCAGGATGGAGCGACAGTTGTCGCCCGACTGCAAAATGGGTCGCGCGACAGGTTCAGGGTGGAGCGACAGTTGTCGCCCAACTGCAAAATGGGTCGCGCGACAGGTTCAGGGTGGAGCGACAGTTGTCGCCCAACTGCAAAATGGGTCGCGCGACAGGTTCAGGGTGGAGCGACGGTTGTCGCCCGGCTGCAAAACGGGTCGCGCTTTTTTTTTTTTTTTTTTTTTTTTTTTATATCAATACTCGCATGCCACCCTATGGGCTATGGCAAGAGTTTATTAAAAAGAAAGAGAAAATAAAAACAGCCGATAAGTACATGTAGTGCCTGCGGTGCTCGTACATGATGCGGGTGAAATGTCAATACGGGATGGGGTGTCTTTCACTTCCGTCCTCTGTCCCATTCGTATTGTCCTGCTCGAAGCCATCTTCCTCCCAGTCTTACCCTGTCTACATTCGATGCCTCCTCCAAGTACACCACCACCGAGCTTGTCTTTTTTCCCTCCTCAATCAAAGTTATCTTCTTCCTCAGCCATCGAATCCCCGTGATCTTTCCTAGATCCTAGTTAGCTGCCTCCATCCATCGTCGGACGTGCGCCGCGCGGTTTACCGACCCGGGTCGGGAAAAATTCGCAGGTTGCGAAGGTGTGGAGGAAACTGCGAAATTTGCCGTCGGGGAAGTTTGCGAAAGTGTGGGGAAGAGGGGAGGGGGAGAGGGGGGGATATATAGTGGGGCCTCCTTGAGGCAGAAACCGGAAGGTCCGTCCGGAGGTTTCTGGAATCAGGTGGTAGAAGTAGATAGAAAGTTCTTTGTTTGTTAAGCCTGTCTCCGGGCTTCGAGGGCTTGCCCAGGGACCCTGCCATGGCTTGGCGCTGTAAGCGGGGTTATGTGATTTTTTAAAAAAAAAAAAAAAAAAAAAAAAAAAAATCCATCGTCGGACCTTCACGAGGTCTTTCCTCAGGGCTATCCCATGGACTACGATGCCGGTCTTTGAGGTGTTGGCATCGGGAGCGGTTGGAGGTGGGGATTTGGGGTGTGGGGGGGTTTTGTCAGGCGTGGGCGCTGGGGTGGGAGTAACGGGTCGCGCGACAGGTTCAGGGTGGAGCGACGGTTGTCGCCCGACTGCAAAATGGGTCGCGCGACAGCTTGAGGGTGGAGCGACAGTTGTTGCACAAAGCAACAGGACTATAGCGACAGTGAGAGAGCTATAGGGATAGCAGGAGAGCTACAGCGACAGCAACAGGACTATAGTGACAGCAACAGGACTATAGCAACAGCGAGAGAGCTATAGCGACAGCAGGAGAGCTATAGGGATAGCAGGAGAGCTACAGCGACGGCGGGAGAGTTATAGCAACAGCGACAGGACTACAGCGAAGCGGGAGAGCTATAGCGACAGCAGGAGAGCTACAGCGACAGCGGAAGAGCTACAGCGACAGCGACAGGACTCAGCGACAGCAGGAGAGCTACAGCGACAGTGATAGCGACAGCAGGAGAGCTACAGCGACAGGACTATAGCGACAGTGACAGGACTAGAGCGACAGCGGGAGAGCTGTAGCGACAGCGGAAGAGCTACAGCAACAGCGGAAGAGCTACAGCGACAGCGACAGGACTACAGCGACAGCAGGAGAGCTACAGCGACAGTGACTATAGTGACATGTCGCGCGACCCCGTCGCTCTACCCTTAGGCTGTCGCGCGACCCCGTCGCTCCACCCTTGGGCTGTCGCGCGACCTCTTCGCTCTACCCTTGGGCTGTCGCGCGACCCCGTCGCTCTACCCTTGGGCTGTCGCGCGACCCCGTCGCTCTATCCTTAGGCTGTCACGCGACCCCGTCGCTCCACCCTTGGGCTGTCGCGCGACCCCGTCGCTCCACCCTTAGGCTGTCGCGCGACCCCGTCGCTCTGGGGCGACAACTGCTTTGGAATGTCGCTCCACTGGGACCGCGTCGCACACTCCCGTTCACGTACTTGGGCGATAACTGCTAGAATGTCGCTTAGATCTTGCTCAGTCGCGCGCCGCTGTCGCGACTGTAAAATCCTAGTAGCTCTGACTATTTCCCACAGAATACAGTATCCATCCATTTTTATATTTGCAAGACCCATTCTAACTACAAATCCAATCCTTCCATTTTGACGTAAAAGCTATGTAACTCTGAATCCCACTCATCATTTTGCGTCATAGCTTCAGGATGCTCATCCACACTAGACATAAAGTATGACTTCATATCTTATATCCCATTCATGAGTGCAGAATTACATTGCGCCTCCATGTCCTCTTCTAATGCATCTCCATCATCATCATCATCATCCTTGTTAGCTTCAGAGCCTTACCAGAAATATCCAGTAGCAAGACTACAGTGATAGAGATGGAGCTACAGATGGCGGTGATATCGGAAATTTAATAATATCAGCACCGAGTTCCTCAATATCAATAGACCGCTCTATCTTGTCCTAGTAATATCTTCTTATTATCTTGTTGTTTATATACTAGTAGTCCTGCTGCCGTTGCCATCACTGTAGCCCTGTCGCTATAGTCCTGTCGCTGTCGCTGTAGCTCTTCCGCTGTCGCTGTAGCTCTTCCGCTGTCGCTGTAGCTCTTCCGCTGTCGCTGTAGCTCTTCCGCTGTCGCTACAGCTCTCCCGCTGTCCTGTCACTGTCGCTATAGTCCTGTCGCTGTAGCTCTCCTGCTGTCGCTATCACTGTCGCTGTAGCTCTCCTGCTGTCGCTGTCACTTTCGCTGTAGCTCTCCTGCTGTCGCTGTCACTGTCGCTGTAGCTCTCCTGCTGCCGCTGTAGTCCTGTCGCTGTCGCTGTAGCTCTTCCGCTGTTGCTGTAGCTCTCCTGCTGTCGCTACAGCTCTCCCGCTGTCGCTCTAGTCCTGTCACTGTCGCTATAGTCCTGTCGCTGTAGCTCTCCTGCTGTCGCTGAGTCCTGTCGCTGTCGCTGTAGCTCTTCCGCTGTCGCTGTAGCTCTCCTGCTGTCGCTATAGCTCTCCCGCTTCGCTGTAGTCCTGTCGCTGTTGCTATAACTCTCCCGCCGTCGCTGTAGCTCTCCTGCTATCCCTATAGCTCTCCTGCTGTCGCTATAGCTCTCTCGCTGTTGCTATAGTCCTGTTGCTGTCACTATAGTCCTGTTGCGGTCGCTATAATCCTGTCGCTGTAGCTCTCCTGCTGTCGCTATATACCTCTCCCGCCGTCGCTATAGCTCTCCCACCGTCGCTATAGCCCTGTCGCTGGCGCTATACTCCTGTCGTTGTTGCTGTAGTCCTGTCACTGTCGCTCTCCTGCTGCCGCTATAGCTCTTCCACCGTCGCTATAGCCCTGTCGCTGTTGCTATAGCCCTCCCGCCGTCGCTGTAGCTCTCCTGCTATCCCTATAGCTCTCTCGCTCTCGCCATAGTCCTGTGGCTGTCGCTATAGTCCTGTTGCTGTCACTATAGTCCTGTCGCTATAGCACTTCTGCTGTCGCGGCTATAGCCCTCCTGTGGTCGCTGTAGTCCTGTTGCTGTAGCTCTCCTACTGTCGCTGTCACTGTCCCTGTAGCTCTCCCACCGTCGCTATAGCTCTGTCGCTGTTGCTATAGCTCTCCCGCCGTGCTGTAGCTCTCTCGCTGTCGCTATAGTCCTGTGGCTGTCGCTGTAGTCCTGTCGCTGTAGCTCTCCTGCTGTCGCTGTCACTGTCGCTGTAGCTCTCCTGCTGTCGCTGTCACTGTCGCTGTAGCTCTCCTGCTGTCGCTATAGTCATGTTGCTGTCGCTATAGCTCTCCCGCTGTCGCTATAGTCCTGTCGCTGTAGCTCTCCTGCTGTCGCTGTCACTGTCGCTGTAGCTCTCCTGCTATCCCTATAGCTCTCTCGCTGTCGCTATAGTCTTGTAGCTGTCGCTATAGTCCTGTTGCTGTCACTATAGTCCTCTTGCTGTCACTATAGTCCTGTCGCTATAGCACTTCTGCTGTCGCGGCTATAGCCCTCCTGTGGTCGCTGTAGCTCTTCTGCTGTTACTATAGCCCCGCTGCTGTCGCTATAGCACTCCCAACGTTACTGTAGTCACTGTTGCTGTAGTCCTCTGCCGCTGTAGTCCTACTACTATCACTGTAACTTGTCGCCTATTAGTTATCCTCCTTTCGCTCCAATCTTTTGTACTTATTTGACTTCCAATCTTATAGTAATTAGTATCCTAATGAAAGTCGTTAAGACTAAGTATCTTTCCATCCTACCCTCCTTACTACTGCCCTCATTATCATCGCTCCTCTCATCATTATTGCTCCTATTCCAGTATGCAGCCATGCATACGTTCATCGATGCATCAAAATCTTGGCGTGAAAGTCGCCGACAATTTCATGTCGCAGTGCCTCGCGACGCCAAATTTTGTATGGGCAAAAAATTACTAGTAAAGTCGCGCACATTTTATTCCAGACGTTCTCCCACGAAGCAACCGCGTAGTGTGGAGTAGCTTAGTCAGCCACTAAGCAGTAGTCTGGTTCGAGACTGGAGTCCCCGGCATGGAGCCGAGCAGTGCAAAAGACAACACAATCGAGAAAAAAAAAAAAACTAGAAGAGAATACGCGATTTCTGCAACGAAACCCTACCCAACTCGGCGCGAAGGTTGAGCTATAATTGGGTAAAAGCCATAAAATGAAATCTGTAGTACAAATAAATTATCATGTACTTTCTGGGTAGTAATTGAAGACGAGCTCCTTGTGCACAAACGTCGGGCCTAATGCCAAGCATTACCATGCAGGTTTTCCATGATCAGAGGCTTTCCTACTCCGCAACCTGTACGAGGGTTCATTAACCTGTTCCTCCGCCAGCAGAACCTACATTCGCAGAAAGCTTCGACATGGATAAACAAAAACAGCGCAAGATGCTTAATCCGCTTGGATCACCGCAGTTGGATTCGGCGGAGGTGAATTCAATTGAGACCTCATCGATATCGCTGTGGCAAAGATCACTTCAGATAGCTCAGAGAAAACTGTCCGAGAAACGTCTACCCCCTCTCGAGATCCACGACATTCCAACTCAATCGGCTAGTGAGATTATTCAATTGACCATAAGGGATTTACAAACCATCATCCATACTATTCAGCATAACGACGCTGTCGCTGTGAGGTGGTTGCAAGAAATTTTGCTCGTGTTCGAAAAGTATATAACCTTCGTGGATGCTGCAGTACCTCTTTTACTGCTATATTTGATTTTTTTGGAGGAACCGGCGATAGAATGTGATCCGGGGGTGATCGCTCTGGCTTGGGTGGCCATCAGAGGTATATTGCAGGCATGTTGGAGTATTTTATATAGTCCATTCGGTACTTTAAAAAAAGGGTATGCTGACCTCCGGCAGGTTGCTCTCAATCATTTTGAAGTGGGAAAAAAGCTGGAGACAACTATCGCGACTATTCTTGATAAAATAGCACTATATCAGTTCTACGACAATATATATAGAGACATATTGGCATTAGATATGCTATCTTTAGTTACGCCGTCTTCTGCTGCAACAATGCACACTCCCCAACAAATTCTGGCATCCTCTTTGCCGGAGCTATACGCTGCCATCCTTATTTTCTCGGTGAAAGCACGCCAATATTTTAATCCCTCCTTCACTAGTAAGACACTACAGACATACTTTTTGGAATATACCTCATTCTGACTTCGTATTTAGGGATCAGAAAATTGGGGAGTATATGGAGGACCTCTGCTGTTGAGTTCCAGCCGTTTATCGATGAGATCTTTGAGAAGGAACGGCGCGTTCGGGAGTATGCAGACATGGCCAAAATGGAAATAAGCATGAGTCTGTTCCCCCGCTCATATTGAGATGAAGCAATCTAAATGTGGTCTATAGAGGGACCTGCAAGGTTGCAGCAGGTACAAGATCTTCTCAACAACATTGAATCAAAAATGGCTTCATTAGGCAAGCTAGACGGTCGGTGCATTTCAACTCCGTGAGAACATAAGGAGTAGCTAATTGAACATATAGAGATTATGAGTACCACGGCGGAGAATTTGAAATCGGTGAAGGAAAGGAATTTGAAAGCAAAAGGTTCGGCTCACCAATTATTTCATTATTTTTATTGCTTGCATAGCCCCTGTGTGCTATGACAAGTGTGCATACTACTTCACATAAAGTGGTTATATCTAACTGCTACCTATAGAGGAGAAAGTGCAAAGGCTTTTACGAGTACTATCTCCGCTTGAGGCTTGGAAACGGCATCAGGACGTGTTGCCAAGTCGAGTCGATGAAACAGGAACCTGGTTGCTAGAGCATGAACATTTCCGCCTCTGGTGCGATCCCACCAATAGTCCAAGTGACCGTATCCTGTGCTGTTTTGGGGGTGTAGGTACTGGTAAAACAGTGTTAAGGTACCTTCTTATGTACCCTGGAGAGGCTTTGATGGCTTTGCTAACGTCCCACCTATGCATAGTTGTATTGTGATCGAACATCTCCTTCATGAATTCCCAGAGCGAGATAAAGTAGGGATCGCATGTCTATATGGGGACTACCGAGACCAAGGGAGCCAAACACTAAATAACATTCTTGGTAGCTTTCTCAAGCAACTTTTAACCGCTGCATCACAAGTTCCAGATACAATAACGAGCATCCTCGAATCCGTCCAAAAGCAGGAAAAGAGGGTGGACAATTGTGATGTTATACAAATACTGAGGCTCACAATACCCCTGTTCGACAGCATATTTCTCTGCATAGATGCTGTAGATGAGTTAGAGCCCCAGACACGGATCAGCCTCCTGAAAGTGATTCGAAGCGAATTTAGCACTGCACGGATATTTCTCACTGGAAGACCGCACGTACGATCAGAAATCGATAAATGCCTTGAAATGGAACGCCGGAATGACATCGAAATCATGGCTGACCAGGGTGATATCAAAAAATGTCTTCTTCATCACCTTGCATTGGATACACATCCTGATGCCATGAATGAGGAGCTGGAAAACGAGATTTTGAGCACCATTCTTGAGCAATCTCAAGGAACGTAAGTGGTAAATTCCTTTCCTCTTTAAAGACATACATTAATCAATTGATTTCAGGTTCCTATTTCCTGCTTTGCATATCCGTATGTTACTTCAGCAGCGCACAATAGCAAAGAGGCGGAAGGCGCTGAAGAAATTATCCCTGAGTCAGAATAATATTATAGCCTGTATGATTGATAGAGTTATGAACTCGCAGTCGTGCAGTTCTGAGCTGGGCATGCAAGTGCTAATGTGGCTACATCTTGCCTATCGGTCATTGAAGTTGGATGAAGTCCGGCATGCTCTTGCGGTTCAGCAAGGCGATCTCGATCTAGATAAGGATAATATTCCCTCAACGGAAACTTTGACGGAGTGCTGCCTTGGCCTCGCCGTCATCGACGAGGACACATCGACCGTTCGGTTCGTGCATCATTTATTGGATGAATATCTCAAGCAACATAGCAAGGCTTATTTCCCTAATGGTCACAGCACTGCGGCGGAGACCTCTTTGACGTACCTTAACTTTATGGAATTAGCTTCCCCTTGCCCCACAGTCCCTGAACTTGACCAAAAGAAGTCAGACTTTGCCTTCTTAGACTACGCAGCCTGTCATTGGGGCCACCATATACGACAACAGTCCAATGACGCTGCGGCTGAGCTTGCCGGGAAATTACTACGACCGAATAACAGGCAGCCTCATAGTGCTTTGGGAGCCTTGTATATGTCTTTATTGCCTGACTCATATCCGGGGTGGTCTGATTCTTCACCAGGGAGATTTACGGGAATACATGCGGCCGCTTATTTTGGACTGGAAACGGACATGGCTACATTGGGAAATGAGTACGCGGGTTGGGATTCCAAGGACGGGCACGGTCGAACACCACTATCATATGCGGCTAGGGAAGGACATGAGGCCTTGGTGCGGCTGCTGGTTGACCGTGAGGATGTGGACGTTGATTCGAAGGATGCTGATAGCCGGACACCGTTGTCATGGACAGCTACACGTGGGCACGAGGTTATTGTGCGGCTGCTGGTTGAGCGGGGAGATGTGAGCGCTGACTCGAAGGATAATAAGAGCCGGACAGCATTGTCATGGGCAGCTGAATATGGGCGGGATGCCATTGCGCAGTTGCTTGCTAACCGTGAGGATGTGAACGCTGACTCAAAGGATAACAATGGCCGAACACCATTGTCATGGGCAGCTGAGACAGGGTGTGAGGCAACTGTACGCTTGCTGGTTGACCGTGAGGATGTGGACAGTGACTCGAAGGATAACAATGGCTGGACACCATTGTTGTGGGCAGCTAGGAATGGGCACGAAGCTATTGTGCGGATGCTTGTTGACCGTGACGATGTGAATGCGGACTGGAAGGATAACAATGGCCAGACACCATTGTCGTTGGCAGCTGAATATGGACAGAAGGCCATTGTGCAGTTGCTTGTTAACCGTGACGATGTCAATGCTGACTCCAAGGATAACAATGGCCGGACACCATTGTCGTGTGCAGCTGGGAATGGGCGGGAGGCCATTGTGCAGTTGCTTGTTGACCGTGACGATGTTAATGCTGACTCGAAAGATAAGGATGGCCGGACACCATTGTTGTGGGCAGCTAGGAATGGGCACGAAGCTATTGTGCGGATGCTTGTTGACCGTGACGATGTGAATGCTGACTCGAAGGATGTCCATGGCCGGACACCATTGTCGTGGGCAGCTGGGAAGGGGCGGGAGGCCATTGTGCGGATGCTTGTTGACCGTGACGATGTGAATGCTGACTCGAAGGATATCCATGGCCGGACACCATTGTCGTGGGCAGCTGGGAAGGGGCGGGAGGCCATTGTGCGGATGCTTGTTGACCGTGACGATGTGAATGGTGACTCGAAGGATATCCATGGCCGGACACCATTGTCGTGGGCAGCTGGGAGGGGGCGGGAGGCCATTGTGCAGTTGCTTGTTAACCGTGACGATGTCAATGCTGACTCGAAGGATAACGATGGCCAGACACCATTGTTGTGGGCAGCTCTATTTGGGGAGAAGGCCATTGTGCAGTTGCTTGTTAACCGTGACGATGTCAATGCTGACTCGAAGGATAACGATGGCCGGACGCCATTGTCGTGGGCAGCAGCTGAGGATTGGGGGGAGTCTAGTGTGCAGTTGCTTGTTAACCGCGACGATGTCAATGCTGACTCGAAGGATAACGATGGCCGGACACCATTGTCATGGGCAGCTGAGAGTGGGGAGGAGGCCATTGTGCAGTTGCTTGTTAACCGCGACGATGTCAATGCTGACTCGAAGGATAACGATGGCCGGACACCATTGTCATGGGCAGCGACGAGTTGGAGGTCGGAGGCCATTGTGCAGTTGCTTGTTAACCGCGACGATGTCAATGCTGACTCGAAAGATAAGGATGGCCGGACACCATTGTCATGGGCAGCGACGAATTGGACCTCGGAGGCCGTTGTGCAGTTGCTTGTTAACCGCGACGATGTCAATGCTGACTCGAAAGATGACAATGGCCGAACACCATTGTCGTGGGCAGCTGGGAATGGGCACGAAGCTATTGCGCAGTTGCTTGTTAACCGCGACGATGTCAATGCTGACTCGAAGGATAAAAATGGCCGGACACCATTGTCGTGGGCAGCTGGGAAGGGGGGGGAGGCCATTGTGCGGTTGCTTGTTAACCGTGACGATGTCAATGCTGACTCGACGGATAATAATGGCCGGACACCATTGTCATGGGCAGCTGGGAATGGGGAGGCGGCCATTGTGCAGTTGCTTGTTAACCGTAACGATGTCAATGCTGACTCGAAGGATAACAATGGCCGGACACCATTATCGTGGGCATCGGACTACAATGGTTACCAGTCGCAGGGTCTGAGGGATTACGAAGAGGAGATGAAGAAGAGAATTGTTCAGCTGTTAAAGGAGCGTGGCGGTACTTTCTAGTCAATTTTACGTTCATTTTTGCGTGGTTTTAGGATTACTACTATGTTGCTTTACTTAGTGGAAAAGGAAACAAGATTGTTGGTTTTCTAATTTTTATATTTTATTTTTTATTTTTTATATCATTACTCGCGTGCCGTCTAATTTTTATATGTTTCTTAGCCAATGACTTGACGCTACGTTAGGCAAGGGGTATTGCGGGTGCATCTCTGATTTCGTTTCGCATTCAGGAGCCGGAAATATGTGACGGTGGAGACAGAGACCAAATGTTCTTATTTCGAGATGTTCAGAATCTAACATTATTTGATCTGTTTAGCCAGATATGCCATGCTACCGCATGTGCACTAGTCGATCTTCTGTTGGCGCTGCATGGGATAGCACTGCAATTTGTCACAGGCATTTTGGCAATGAGCGATATGAAATTGTGCTTACGGGATGCATCCCTTCCAAGCTTGCATACCTCTTGCACGAGTAGCTTCGCATCTGATTTACTTCCTATTATTTCTGTCCCCATCCTGCTTAGTTCCGCCTTTTCGTAACTATCCTTACCAATCGTTGGCAGTCTTCAGCTGCCAAACGACTCCTGCCGCCCACTACTTGCACACATAACGGAATTTGCATGCCTTATTCTCCATCTTCTTTCTTTCTTTTGTAGCTTGCCACTTTCATCTTTTCTTTTTCTTATATCAGTAATCGCATTGCCACTTTCATCGACCTTGCAGGTGCTGTTTGTTCATGCTCCTATTCTGTAGTTCCTGTGCACTGGAATCTGTTGATCAAGGCTCTTGATAGTTGAGAAGGTATTACTTGCCTGTATGAAATCAAGCGGGCGGCCAGTCAGAGTCTTCCTCTTTGGTCCTGATCAATTTGGGAGTTGTGCTGCAGCCGATACAACATGGTTATCAATTAAATAATCTCCGTGTTGGGGCTGATGGAGATGTTGGGAGAGGACGGAACGGGGGACTAGGTTTTCTTTCCTTTCTGTTTAGTGAACATTACTAAAGCAGCAAAATGACATATATGGTGCTGCTTACTAATGCTGGCTGGGAATGTTACAACATGTTGATTATTAACTTCCGGCACCATACCGCTGGGTATGGTTACTTGACTCCCGGCATGGAGCTGAGCAGTACAAAAGAAAACAACAAAAAAAAAACCCAACTCGGTGCGAAGGTTGAGCTATAATTGGGTAAAAGCCATAAAATGAAATCTGTAGCACAAATAAATTATCATGTACTTTTTGGGTAGTCAGGGTATCTAGTTACGAGACTACTTTTTGAGTAGTAATTGATGACGGGTGCAAATGTCGGGCCTAATGCCAAGCATTACCATGCAGGTTGTCCATGATCAAACGCCCTCCTGCGAGGGTTCATATTAACCTGTTCCTCCGCCAGCAGAACCTACATTCGCAGAAAACTTCGACATGGATGAACAAGAACAGTGCAAGATGCTTAATCCGCTTGGATCACAGCAATTGGATTCGGCGGAGGTTTCAATCAAGACCTCATCGCTGTGGCAAAGATCGCTTCAGATAGCCCAGAGAAAACTGTCCGAAAAACGTCTACCCCCTCTCGAGTTCCATGATATTCCAACTCAATCAGCTAGTGAGATTATTCAACTGACCATAAGGGATTTACAAACCATCGTCCATACCATTCAGCATAACGACAACGCTGTTGCTGTGGGGTGGTTGCAAGAAATTTTGCTCGTGTTCAAAAAGTATACAACCTTCGTGGATACTACAGTACCTCTTTTACTTCTATATTTAATTTTTTCGCATAATTTGGGGGTAATCGCGCTGGCTTGGGTCGCCGTCAGAAGTATATTACAGGTATGTTGGATTATTATATATAGTTCATTCAGTGTCTGAAAAAAGGGAGTGCTGACTACCGGCAGGTTGCTCTGAATCATTTGGAAGTGACGAAAAACCTAGAAACAACTATAACGGCTATTGTTGAAAAGGTAACGCTATATGAGTTCTATGACAATATATATATAGACATATTGGCATTGGATACACTATCGTTGGATACGCCATCTTCCGCTGCCCCAATGCACACCCCCCAACAAATTCTGGCATCCGCTTTGCTGGAGTTATACGCTTCTATCCTTATTTTCTCAGTGAAAGTACGCCAATGTTTTGATCCCTCTTTCACTAGTAAGACACTACAATATACTGGTTGGAATTTACCTTCATATTTAGGGATTAGAAAATCAGGGAGTATATGGAGGACCTCTGCTATTGAGCTCCAGCCGTTTATTGATGAGATCTTTGAGAAGGAACGGCGCGTTCGGGAGTGTGCAGATATGGCCAAAATGGAAATAAGCATGAGTATGTTCTCCCACTCATATTGAGATGAGAAGCAATCTAAATGTGGTCTACAGAGGGACCTGCAAGGTTACAGCATCTTCTCAGCAACGTTGAATCAAAAATGGCTTCGTTAGGCAAGCTAGAAGGTCAGTTTATTTTAGCTCCATGACAACATAAGGGGTCGCTAAATGAATATATAGAGATTATAAGCACCAAGGCGGAGAATTTGAAATCAATAAAGGAAAGGAATTTAAAAGCAAAAGGTTTGGCTTACCAATTATTTTATTGTTTTGTTTTTATTATTTGCATAGCCCCTGTGGGCTTCGACAAGTATGTATACTATTTAACATAAAGCGGGTATATCTAACTGCTACCTATAGAAAAGAAAGTGCAAAGGCTTCTACGAATGCTATCTCCACTCGAGGCTTGGAAACGGCATCAGGAAGTGTTGCCAAGTCGAGTCGATGGAACAGGAACTTGGCTACTAGAGCAAGAACATTTTCGCCTCTGGTGTGATCCTACTAATAGTCCAGGTGACCGTATCCTGTGCTGTTTTGGGGGCGTTGGTACTGGTAAAACAGTGTTAAGGTACCTTCTAATACACCCCGGAGAGCCTTTGATGGCTTTACTAATATCCCATTATATATAGCTCTATTGTGATCGAACATCTCCTTCATGAATTCCCAGAGCGAGATAAAGTAGGGATCGCATGGTTATATGGGGACTACCGAGACCAAGGGAGCCAAACATTAAATAACATTCTTGGTAGCTTTCTCAAGCAACTTTTAACCGCTGCATCACAAGTCCCAGATACAATAATGAGCATCCTCGAATCTGTCCAAAAGCAAGAAAAGAAGGTGGACAATTCTAATGTTATACAAATACTCAGGCTCACATTACCCCTGTTCGACAGCATATTTGTCTGCATAGACGCGGCAGATGAGTTAGAGCCCCAGACACGGATCAGTCTCTTGAAAGTGATTCAAAGCGAATTTAGCACTGCACGAATATTTCTCACCGGAAGACCGCACATACGATCAGAAATCGATATATGCCTTGAGATGGAACACCGGAATGACATCGAAATCATGGCTGACCGGGGTGATATCAAAAAATGTCTTCTTCATCACCTTGCATTGGATACACATCCCGATGCCATGAATGAGCAACTAAAAAACGAAATTCTGAGCACCATTCTTGAACAATCTCAGGGAACGTAAGTGGTAAATTCCTCTCCTCTGTAAAGACATACATTAATCAATTGATTTCAGGTTCCTATTTCCAGCTTTGCATATCTGCACGTTACTTGAGCAGCGCACAATAGCAAAGAGGCGGAAGGCGCTGAAGAAATTATCCCTGAGTCAGAATAATATTATAGCCTGTATGATTGATAGAGTTATGAACTCGCAGTCGTGCAGTTCTGAGCTGGGCATGCAAGTGCTAATGTGGCTACATCTTGCCTATCGGTCATTGAAGTTGGATGAACTCCGGCATGCTCTTGCAGTTCAGCAAGGCGATCTCGATCTAGATAAGGATAATATTCCCTCAACGGAAACTTTGACGGAGTGCTGCCTTGGCCTCGCCGTCATCGACGAGGACACATCGACCGTTCGGTTCGTGCATCATTTATTGGATGAATATCTCAAGCAACATAGCAAGGCTTATTTCCCTAATGGTCACAGCACTGCGGCGGAGACCTGTTTGACGTACCTTAACTTTATGGAATTAGCTTCCCCTTGCCCCACAGTCCCTGAACTTGACCAAAAGAAATCAGACTTTGCCTTCTTAGACTACGCAGCCTGTCATTGGGGCCACCATATACGACAACAGTCCAATGACGCTGCGGCTGAGCTTGCCGGGAAATTACTACGACCGAATAACAGGCAGCCTCATAGTGCTTTGGGAGCCTTGTATATGTCTTTATTGCCTGACTCATATCCGGGGTGGTCTGATTCTTCACCAGGGAGATTTACGGGAATACATGCGGCAGCTTATTTTGGACTGGAAACGGACATGGCTACATTGGGAAATGAGTACGCGGGTTGGGATTCAAAGGACGGGCACGGTCGAACACCACTGTCATATGCGGCTAGGGAAGGACATGAGGCCTTGGTGCGGCTGCTGGTTGAGCGGGGAGATGTGAGCGCTGACTCGAAGGATAATAAGGGCCGGACAGCATTGTCATGGGCAGCTGAATATGGGCGGGAGGCCGTTGTGCAATTGCTTGTTAACCGCGACGATGTCAATGCTGACTCGAAGGATAACAATGGCCGGACACCATTGTCGTTGGCAGCTGAATATGGACAGAAGGCCATTGTGCAGTTGCTTGTTAACCGCGACAATGTCAATGCTGACTCGAAAGATAACGGGGCCGGACACCATTGTTATGGGCAGCTAATATGGGCGGGAGGCCATTGTGCAGTTGCTTGTTAACCGCGACGATGTGAATGCTGACTCGAAGGATAATAACGACTGGACACCATTGTCGTGGGCAGCTGGGAATGGGCGGGAGGCGATTATGCAGTTGCTTGTTAACCGCGACGATGTCAATGCTGACTCGAAAGATAACAATGGCCGGACACCATTGTCGTGGGCGGCTAGGAATGGGCGGGAGGCCATTGTGCGGTTGCTTGCTGACCGTGACGATGTGAATGCTGACTCGAAAGATGACAATGGCTGGACACCATTGTTGTGGGCAGTTAGGAATGGGCACGAAGCTATTGTGCGGATGCTTGTTGACCGTGACGATGTGAATGCTGACTCGAGGGATATCGATGGCCGGACACCATTGTCGTTGGCAGCTGAATATGGACAGAAGGCCATTGTGCAGTTGCTTGTTAACCGTGACGATGTCAATGCTGACTCGAAGGATAACAATGGCCGGACGCCATTGTCGTGGGCAGCAGCTGAGAATTGGGGGGAGTCTATTGTGCAGTTACTTGTTAACCGCGACGATGTCAATGCTGACTCGAAGGATAACAATGGCCGGACACCATTGTCGTTGGCAGCTGAATATGGACAGAAGGCTATTGTGCAGTTGCTTGTTAACCGTGACGATGTGAATGCTGACTCGAAAGATAACAATGGCCGGACACCATTGTCGTTGGCAGCTGACAATGGGCAGGAGGCCATTGTGCAGTTGCTTGTTAACCGTGACGATGTCAATGCTGACTCGAAGGATAATAATGGTCGGACGCCATTATCGTGGGCAGCTGGGAATGGGTACGAGGCCATTGTGCAGTTGCTTGTTAACCGTGATGATGTCAATGCCGACTCGAAGGATAACAATGGCCGGACACCATTATCGTGGGCAGCTAAACAATGGCATAAGGCCGCTGTGCGCTTGCTCGTTGACCGCAATGATGTTGATATCAATTCGAAGGACAATCAAGGTTGCACGCCATTGTCGTTGGCATCGGACATTAGCAGTAGCTGGGTCATGTCCAGGTGGGGTCATGGGAGGAAGGAGAGCGTTATTCAGCTATTAAAGGAGCGTGGCGGTACTTCCTAGTCAATTTTACGTTCATTTTTGCATGGTTTTAGGATTACGACTATGTTGCTTTACTTAGTGGAAAAGTAAACAAGCTTGTTGGTTTCCTAATTTTTATATGTTTGTTAGCCATTGACGTTTTTTTTTTATTTTTTTTTATTTCATTAATCGCATGCCGCCCTAGGGGCTATTTTTTTTTTTTTTTTTTTTTTTTTCATTACTCGCGTGCCGCCCTGGGGGCTATGGCGAGACCCTAGGGGCTATGGCGGTGTAAGCCATTGACGTTAGGCAAGGGGTATTGCGGGTGCACCTCTGATTTCGTTTCGCATTCAGGAGCCGGAAATATGTGACGGTGGAGACAGAGACCAAATGTTCATATTTCGAGATGTCCAGAATTTAGATTATTTGTATTGTTTTGCCCAGACGTGGGAGGTTACTATATGTGCACTAGTCGATATCCTGTTGGCACGGCACTGCAACTTCTCAGAGGCATTTTATGGCAATGAGCGATATGAAATTGTGCTTACGGGATGCATCCCTTCCAAGCTTGCATACCTCTTGCACGAGTAGCTTCGCATCTGATTTACTTCCTATTATTTCTGCTCTCATCCTGCTTAGTTCCGCCTTTTCGTAACTATCCTTACCAATCGTTGGCAGTCTTCAGCTGCCGAACGATGACTCCTGCCGCCGGCTACTTGCACACATAACGGAATTTGCATGCCTTATTCTCCATCTTCTTTCTTTCTTTTGTAGCTTGCCACTTTCATGTTTTCTTTTTCTTATATCAGTAATCGCATTGCCACTTTCATCGATCTTGCAGGTGCTGTTTGTTCATGCTCCTATTCTGTAGTTCCTGTGCACTGGAATCTGTTGATCAAGGCTCTTGATAGTTGAGAACGTATTACTTGCCTGTATGAACTCAAGCGGGCGGCCAGTCAGAGTCTTCCTCTTGGTCCTGATCAAGTTGGGAGTTGTGCTGCAGACGATACTACATGGTTATCAATTAAATAATCTCCCGTTGGTGGCCGTGAGAAGGGTGGTGGACGCGGTAGCGAGGAGGAAGAAGAAGGGAGGAGATGCGAAGCTGATGTGGGTCAAGGCTCACATCGGAATCGCAGGAAATGAGAAGGCAGATGGGTGGGCAAAGAAGGGGACGGTGATGCAGGGGAAGGAGGTGGCCACCGGAAGTGGGGTGCGCCAGAGGGTGAAGGCGTGGAGGAAGGAGAAGAGAGAAGTGGAGGGCTTTGGAGGAGGAAAGGTCATGGAGTGGAGTAGGGTGCGACATCAAACTTCACTGCATTGCGACTGGAGCGAGGAAGGTGTGCTGAGTGGTTGAAGAAGATAGGGGTGGCGGAATCGGATAGGTGCAGGTGTGGGGAGGTGCAAACGGGGGAGCATCTCGCTTTCCGATGCAGAAGTCAGGAGAACCGCCCAGAAGGTTTTGAGAGGTGGAGCGACATGGGAAAGGTTTGGAAAAGAAAGGCGGAGAATGGGGAGGAGTATGACGTTTTAGAGACTTTCTTCACTGGGGTCAAGTTCTAGAAGCTAGGACAGGGGGGGCGACGGCGCGTGGGGGCCATGTATGTAGAGAGTTAGCTTAGCCTGTCTCCGGGCTATGAGGGCTTGCCCAGGGACTCTGCCATGGCCACGTGCTACAAGCGGGGTTATGTGATTTAAAAAAAAAAAAAAAAATGTACCACCAAAGCTGCACAACTTTTGCACTCAATATCTCAACAACCACAACAACATTTTGTTAATGTGCTTTGTGTAGCGATTAGACAAATGGTAATCCTTACTATCTAGCACTTCTCCTTCATCAAAAATTGTGAGTGCAAAGGAAATATGGCATGTCGCATTTCAGCTGGAAGGCTTGGCATTTATTTGTATGTGATAATTTCACAACTACTACAAGTATTACCTAACTATGTTGCTCATAACTTCCAACTGAGTGGTTTTGTCGCATGTGAGTGTCTGAAAGTTTTTAGTGAATTTATTGCAGGTGTTGCATACAGAATTCGAGTGTGGAGACATCTGTAGGGGGATCGCATACATATAAATGCCAAGCCTTCCAACAGAAATGCGACATGCCATATTTCCTTTGCACCCACAATTTTTGATGATGAAGAAGTGTTAGATAGTAAGGATTGCCCTTTGTCTAATAGCCACAGAAAGTGCATTAACAAATGTTGATGTGGTTATTGAGATATTGAGTGCAAAAGTTGTGCAGTTTTGGTGGTAAATGTGTCCGGGATGCCGGTGTGTGGTGAACTACAGTATTTATCAAATAAGCCCTTTCATCCGCCAACGATCAATTGGACCCCATAATGGCATCCACAACCTTAAATACTGACAGTTTCATAATAGGCCTGTTTTTTTTAAAAAAAATAAATCAAATATCATTGCTTGTATCGCGCCCTGAGGGCTATTTTTTTTTTTTTTTTTTTTTTTTTTTATTTCATTACTCGCATGCCGCCCTGGGGGCTATGGCGAGGTTAATTACATAAAATGGAGTAACATCAACTACGCATCATGACTAAGCACAGAAATAGTAGGAAATCACCCCGCCGCCCAGTCTAGGATCTCCGCCAGCTTAACCCCCTCCTCCCTCTCCGTCTTCGCCGGTTGTCTCAACTCCTCCTCCCCTCCCGGAAGTCTCTTCTTCCACGCCTCGCACTCGTTCATGATGTGCGCGAAATTCTCGTGCGCCTTCCCGCACCATCTGCACTCCGGTGAGTCGTCTTTGCCTATCTTATGTCTCCATTGCCTCAGTCCCTTGTTCCCCATTAGGCCTGCGAGGGTGGCTACTCTCCTCCTGTTTCCCAGGTATTCCAGTGGGCGGTATGCCAGTCGGAGTCTCTTCCTTTCTTCCGTTCTTCGTGTTCTGCTGTGCTGCCGCATGCCCGCCTCAGTGACCACTTCGTCCTGGTAATGTAGTGTTGTGCCAACCTCCTGAGGGCTATAACAAGCTCAACTATCGCCCCTCCACCGAGTCCCGACGCCACCACCTCGAAGCACGGCGTCGTTGTCCACGGAATTGCCCTCAGAAAAGACCTGGGGAAAGTTCGACGATGGTTGGAGACTGGGAATCCGGATCTAGGAAAGACAGTTGGAATAAGGTGGTTAAGGAAGAAGACGTGCTGCTGGAAGAGGGGAAGAAGACCAGTTCAGCCGTGGTGTACTTGGAGGGCGAGACCGACGTAGAGAGGGTGAGACTTGGCGGGAAATGGTTGAGGATTGGCCCATACGAACCGGACAGACGGCGGAAGTGAAGGACGGTCCTTTGTATGGACACCCGCACCATGTATAAGCACCGCGGGCACTACTTGTATCTAGTTATCAGTTCTTTGTCTTTCTTTTAATAAAAACCTCGCCATAGCCCATAGGGCGGCATGCGAGTAATGAAAAAAAAAAAAAAAAAAAAAAAAGCTCAACTATGGTGCAGGGCATGGAAATTTTATTTTTTATTTTTTTTATTATTTATTTTTTTTTTTTTAATATCATTACTCGCATGCCGCCTGAAAGGCTATGGCGAGGTTATTTTAAGTACATGTGTAGCGGAAAATTTTGAAGAAAAGTCATAAAGGAAAAATTATGAACAAAAGTCATAAAGGAACCTAGATGAAATCCTGTCCCTAAGAACCTGTCCCTATCCATACTCTTTGCTTGCCCATAGCAGTATCTCCGTCAGTGTGTCATGGAAAAGAAAATGGCCAGGAGGGATGGCAGATCTGATCGAGCCACCCAAGAGTACAGACAAGGACCCTCTGATAGACGTGTTAGAATGGGCCGGAAAATAGGGACTCCGATGATTTATCTATTTCCTTACTTATTTATTCCCTTACTTCCATAGGCACGGAGATACTTACTTATTTCCTTATTCCCTTACTATCTACTATTTATTTCCATAGGCACGGGGAGGACGGACTATTTTCTTTCTAATTTCTCTTCTAAATGTATTTAACCTCGCCATAGCCCCCAGGGCGGCACGCGAGTACTGATATAAAAAAAAAAAAAAAAAAAAAAAACCTCAATTATGAAGGAGAGCATAAGAATAAGCATAATATCAACATCAAAATATCACAATAACAACAACGTTCCAATTATCCCTCACCATCGCCAATAAGATGTCAAAAATTCGCATTCTCATCTTTCCACCTATCTGATCAATGGGTCAGGCCGGCCTCCCCATCCTGCTGTGGGCTTGGTGATGGCATCCCGCCCGTCTAGCTACCTTTCTTCCTCACGTTTCGCCATAGCCCATAGGGCGGCATGCGAGTAATGAAATTAAAAAAAAAAAAAAAAATTCCTCACGTTGCACCTGGACA
Source organism: Kalaharituber pfeilii (assembly GCA_015179045.1). NCBI lineage: Eukaryota > Fungi > Ascomycota > Pezizomycetes > Pezizales > Pezizaceae > Kalaharituber > Kalaharituber pfeilii. The sequence continues at coordinate 188,423 of WHUZ01000082.1, read as the reverse complement.
AGATGCGTTCCGTTAACCACTCTCCGTTCGATCCCTCAGCTTGTGAGCCTGGAGTGCCGGAAGTACTTGCGAAAACCCTTTCCGCTGAGCATAATCCTCTGGTGTCAGCTGTGATATATCCTTGACCTGGGGATCCGCTCCGTACTTAAGGAGCAACTTCACTATTTCCTCATATTTGTTCGACCTTGTCCATGGCTCGTACTGATTAGTAACTTTGTGGAGTGGTGTCTTCTGTGCCAAATCCTTACTCTCGACGTCCGCTCCGTGCTTAAGCAATAGCTTGACTGTTCCCACATGTCCCTTGCGGGCAGCTTTATGCAGTGGTGTTTTGCGTCGTTTATTCATAGCATCCACGTTGGCACTGCGATTAAGCAGCAACTTGATTACTGCCTCTTTCCCGTATTTCGCAGCATTGAACAAGGGTGTCTCTTGGGCGTCACACTTGGCCTCAATGTCGGCTCCACAGTCGAGCAGCAACATAACTATCATTTCATTCCCACTGGCGGCGCCATCATGCAACGGCGTTCTTTGGCATTCATCCATCGCGTTGAAGTCAGCTCCCTGCTCGACTAGCAATCTGGCACCCTCCTCATTCTCATAGAGGGCAGCATGATGTAATGGGGTCTTCTTTCTGCTATCCCTGGCCTCAATATTAGATCCCCGATTGAGAAGTAGCCTAACCACCTCCACCGAATTCCTGCTAGCCATATGCAGCGGTGTCTCTTCCTGTGCACACCTGGCATCGATATCCGCTCCTCGCTCAAGTAATAGCCTGACTGTTTTCTCGTCCCTTACGGTGGCAGCATAGTGCAACGGTGTCATTTCTGACTCATCCCTGGCATGGATATTGGCTCCATGACCTAGCAGCAGCCCGATCAACATCTCATCCCTGTAACTAGTAGCAAAATGTAAGGGTGTCATCTTAGATGCATTTTTAGCCTCAATGTCTGCACCGTACTCGAGTAATAGGCTGACGGCTGTCGCATGCTTATTTCTTGTTGCGAAATGCAGCATTGTCATCTGTGCTGAGTCTTGGGCCTCAATGTCAGCTCCACGACTGAGGAGCAGCTTGATAACCTTCTCACTTCCAATGATGGCGGCATGATGCGAGGGTCTCTGCTTGCTTGTTCCATCACTGCATTTTCTGCCCTCAGCCTCAATATCAGCTCCGCAGTCGAGCAACAACCTGACAATCTCCTCCTCTCCAGAAAATGCAGCGTGGTGCAAGGCTGTCTGTTGCGACGAATCCCGAATTGTGACATCTGCCCCACGATCGATTAACAGCCCTACCACCCCAACATGCCCGTATCGAGCACCCAAGTGTAGGGCAGTACTCATACAATCATCTTGACCAGGAATATCAACATCTACTCTTCGGTCTAGGAGGAGCCTAAGTACGCCCACATGGCCTTGGTTTGTAGCACTGCGGAGTAGCGTCATCCATCCAGACCTGGAATCAAATTCGTCCTTGTCGAACCCATAGTCAAGTAGGAGTGCCACACTAGCTTCTCGGCCATAATAAACTGCTAACCATAGTAAGCTTTCCTTTTCTTCACGATGAGGTGGCAGCCCTTCATTTGGATATTGGTAATATCGTCTGATGGGTGACATGCTTTGTGGTCCTCGCAGCTCCGAAAAAGCTCCGTGGAAAGGAGCATATGAATTCCCGATAAAATAAGGGGAGAGCCCATATTGTGGCCAAAAATCGTAATTCTGGTATTCCCACCCACTGCCTATCATCCATTGCGACCCCCATATCTGTGCAAGGTTCGCATTGTGACGTGCATATGCATTGTCGTTATCAGGATAGGGCATCCCATCCTGTAGCCAGAGGGCAAATAGGTCATCCCGCCCCGTAGACAGAATTGTTCTCGGACACCACGACCACGACTCTTTAAGTCTGTTGCTGAGAGGAGCTAGTCCCGTTTCCTTCAATAGTTGCTCCGCAAGCTGCTGGTAACCTTTGTCCAGCATCCATTTGAACAATGGCTGCTCAGAGCATTTATCCAACTTGCCACTAGCTACATCCTCATCCAGCATACTGTTCCCTTGGCGAAGGAAGTTTCGTGCCGCCGATGCCACCATGCTGCAAACGGTGTCTTCAGGTGTCTCGCCATCACTCCCTTTGACCTGCGCCCTGTCTAATAAATACCTTACGACCGTGGGCAAAGATATTTTTATTGCAATTAACAATAAAAGTGCGGTATGGTTGCTTCGCTTTGCAGAAAAAGGACTGCTAGGGTGACCGTAAATGATTGACACATGATATCCATATAGGAGAAGCATGACGTAGAGAACCATTGCGTCTATTACCAGCGTTAGGGGAGTGCAAAATCAATTTATGAATTGGAAAGGTTCACCTAATGGTATGGAGAACGACAGTCTTTGGTCCGCTACAAGCACGACATTGGGCCCTTCAAAACTAGGTTTATATGCAGGATGTGTTTGTACTAGTATCAACTTAGTTAGCGCTCTCAACAGAAGGACTGCATTTTCTTTGCAGGTAACTAGGATGAGGAGGTAAAAATTTACAGCACCGTCAAGGAACCTTTTTTCAGCTTACCTGTGAGATTAAATTCTGCTAAACATCGCCAGTTCGAATCATGGATAATCAATCGGGGTCGCTTCAATTTCTTGTGCATCAATAGTAGAACCAATACGGGGATTTGAGTCGAATGGCGATCAAGTTGGTATGTAGCAAATCTGGGCTCATATGATTAGTTTTCTCTAGAATGTAAACCTCGCCATAGCCCATAGGGCGGCACACGAGGAATGATATTAAAAAGAAAAAAAAAAATTCTAGAATGTAAAGAATAGTTCGCATATATGGCCAATTACATGAACCTTCTCTGAAATTTGCCCGTCTCCATCGATCATCGAACTGAAATTCAGTCGTTTCCACTAGCAAGAAAATGTACAATTTACCCACCTTTGGAATAGAATATCTTCATCAGACATTACCCAAAATGTACCTTGCTCCATTGATTTGGAGTCAGGTTTAACTGCTGGGCTCTGTACCGGCCCTTCCCAAATCTTCAAATCTTCATCGCTAATATTTAGATCCCTGAGAGCTGGGGTTGCAACATTCAGAGCCTGCAAGCGTCTAAATTCTTCATTTATAGCCTGATTACAGGGTTAATTTCAAAAAATTAAGTCCATCTTTATCGGTAATGGGACTGCTGTAAAAGCTTACCTCAGTCAGGCTCATCACGTCAAATCGTACTGGGGATTGTATATAACTCAGTTGGGGATGAACAGTAATAACATCGATAAGAATCCAAGAAGCCTTAAGCAGATTAACGTAAGGCTCACTCGATACTATCCCTTCAATGGAACGAAGCTCCATGCTCGCCTATTACATTAATGGTCACCAAATTGTCTAATCATAAAATGTGCCCAAGGAATACAAACCTTTAGCAGCCACCACCTTCCTGCTTTGATCCACTCTTCAATGCCTGTTGCTGTCCAAGGTTGCCATACTTCAGCTGCTCTCATACATCGCTCACTGAAAGCAATTTTAACGAAGCTATCCGATTCAGATGGAGCAGTTACTATGGGGATGCTTGTAGAAAGCCTTCCTGTCTGAGCACACTTCAGGAAGCCTTTGAGCTCCTGAACCCCAGCGTCTATAGCGTTCGAAGTGTGCTCGATGCGCTGAAGGGATGAACTACAATTATGGTGCTATCATTAGCGTGCCTCCATGGCTCTTGACCAGGATTGAATTGCATTGGTAATTTCATACTTCCCAGCACATGTGAGGAGCAAAGACAGCACTCCGTTATGGTATGTGAGCTTAGTTATATAATTAGCGTTTGCAATATATAGTTGGTTTGACATAGTCGAAAGACAATTGATCCATCATAACTCACCTTATTTCTAAGAGCTTCAATATCTTTGGCTTCGATTGACCACTTGAATTTATCCCACCCTCGCTTGAAGCTAGAGCGAGTGGTGCTTCCAAGTTTTCGATGCTTGCGGAAGGCATCAGTTAGGCCATCTAGTGTTTGTGCAATGTTCTTCAGCATCTCCTGAAGCATACGTTGTCGTTCTTCCCCGGCTCGAACCAAAACAGAATCCGGATCTTTGACTTCCTCATCGAAAACAAGGCTCATGGCATGCAACGTTTTCAACTCATCCACAAGCAGCCTAAACTCATGAGGAGCACCACGCGCGATGAGAATGCAGTCATGATAAAGGGTCCAAGCGAGCTTGCCAATTGCAAGAAAATCGCCGACTCCAAATCCAAAAGACATTTCTTGTTGAATTTTCAAGTTTGCTGTTGTGTGAATAGAAAGAAGGCTGCGACCGAATCTGCTACTGGCAGGTAATTTTGTAGGCTTTTTCAAGGAAATTCGGGAGGGAGGATTAAGGGATAACTATTAATATTATCTAGTCTAAAGATCCGTGCCTCAGTCTAGTACCTTGAGCTTACAGTGGAGAAATAAGTAATGAGGAAACTGGAGAGAGCTCCGGGTCATAATTGCAAATTACTGGACTGACCTAAATTTGCCCAGCAGTCCCCTCGTCAATGCAACATGAGGAGACTGGTCCGTACTGCTACGGAAAGAGATGCTTGCAGTTTGGCTGGAACATAGACTCAGGAGGCTTCTTGTACATAGCTGAAACTGGAAGAGAGGTCGGTCAGATGAGACATACGGATTGCAGAAACCCATCGTAATTGTGAGCGCAAATAAAAATTGCGACACTATGGTTACGCTGAATACTCAGCCCCACTTTTTTTCTCTTGCTTCAGTCCATACAATATAATCCCTCCCCCGTAGATCAGGCCTTTGAACTAATAAATGAAGCTTCTGAGACAGGTTCAAAAATAAAACAAGAAAGCATAGAAAAAGAAAAGGCTGCCCCCTACTTTTCTCTGATTCAGTGCTTCACGCCCATACCATCCCGGAAACCATATCGCTCACCATAGATTGGCTAAGTGAATAATTAAGTGTGCCAAGAGAGTCTGGGCACGAGAACTCCTTTGAGCTAATTAAGGAAGATTCTGAAACGATTTCAATGAAAAAAGGAAGCAATAGAAAAACAAAATCTCTATTTTCTCTCGCTTTAATTTTGCACGTCCATACAATTCAGGAAACTATATCGGTCGCGGTGGATTGGCCCTTTGAGCTAATTTAGGAAGTCCAGCAAAGAAAACTAGAATTTTTTTTTCACTACAATCTGTGGCTATGATCCTTGGTTAGGCTGCGGTACTGCATCTTCTGTCTGCCTTACTTAGGTGCCAAGCTGTGATAATCATCAGATTTCTGTGATGCAGCCCAAATCCCGAAGTCTCTGAGAGAGAAATGGAAATTATTTTGGAAGTCCTCCAGGTACAGACATGACATGTTGGGAGCTTTTCATTGATCGAGAGTAACGTTGTGGCTAGCGTAGCTGCTCCCAGATTCTGCCTGTAGAGGTACGTAGTTGACGAGTACCATTAGGTACTTCTATGTGCCACCAGGCTAATAAGTATGAGTAACGCTGCGAAAGCTAACTTTTTGTTGCAACAAACTAACCAACTTTAGTACAGCTTATCATAATAAACCTGAGCCTCTGACAGAAGCAGCTTGGCGTTGCATGATTTAATTGGCGAGTAAAAAGTTGCTGGTTCAAAAATTGCATAATTAGTCAGCCCTTTCTGGACCAGGGAAGCACCATTACAGCATTGTTTTTTTGTTTTTTTTTCTTTAACCTTTCGCGTAACCCCCGCTTGCAGCTGTTCGCCATGGCAGGGCACAGTTACGGCATCACCACTACTCAATAAATAATGTGAACTAATGCACTACTGTGGAAGCAACTTCGCTGCGATATTGCAGTCCGACAGCTCTACGGAGCATCGCTTGTAATTCAAATATTCAATATCCAATCGTATACAGAAGAAACACTTAGAAGCGACCCAGCTCCAAATGAAGCGCAAATCAGCTCCTTCCCAATTTGAGCCAAGCAGAGGATAGCGTTCCTCTGCCGTTATTTTAGACAAAAAAAAAATTACTCATGTCAGACCCAACAGCAGCAACCTATCACTGTCAACTGCCACCTTCAACAGTGACAGGTTCTTCTCTTCAAATTGATTCCCTAGTGATGTCCTTGCCGGCGATGGGTACTGAGATTGTCATGGCCAATATCCTTTTTTTTTTATGTTACTACTCGCAAGCCGCCTATGGGCTATGGCGACCCCAGGCCCGCCTGACCGGCGGCGTCGCGTGGCAGGCCTGAAACCGCCTGATCGGCGGCGTGGCGTAACAGGCCTAAAACCTGGAAAAGCTTTGATCACCTGGGGTGGCCTGTGGTGGCCTGGAGTGACCTGAAACATGCAGGCCGATTCAGGTGATTCAGGCAGACCAGTTTGAACCTGTGTACTGAAGAAGTTATTTCATTAGAAAGTTCAGTTCACTATGCAGTGCTGTCTGTTTTTAACTGTATTCTGTGTTCACTGTAGTGCAAAATGTCGGGTGTCGAACATTTTTTTTGTTCGCGAATCGGCCAACCCCATTCGCGAATCGGGCAGCCCCGTCAAAAACATATGTTGTTTTTCACGGAGCCAGACGATTCAGGAACACCTGGCCCAGTGGCGAACATGGATGTACCTTTATGTACCCCACATGTATATATATGCTTGGTTTCGCGAACCACAATGTTCGTTGGTATGCCAGGACATGAGTCATATATTGGGCCTTAGATAGGTAATGGCGCGGGTGGTGGCGATGTAATGAAGGCTCAACAGCATCCACTGTCTTGCACAGTGCACCGGTATCTAGAGCTGGCGGAACGAAGTCTCAAGGGCGGTCTCAATACTCAAATGTCAAGGAAAGGATCATAAAAGAAGAGTAATCAATTGTCTTGTCTGTTCGTGTCTGGTCTGTCTGATCTATCCATACCTGCGTATCCATATCTGTCCTTGTTGTCTTCTGTTGCAACTGTGTCCTGAGAGTACTGGGATGACTCGGGACAGGTACTTTTTACCTGTCCGCTCAGGGACAGGTAGTTCCTTGTATGGTAAGCGGATCGCCAGTGGCGTGCGCTAATATGCAGAGTCTTCAAGGGTTACGATTTAGACGTACCTAAGCTAAGATATTATGTACAATACCTGAACAACTAAATAGATGCAGTGGAAGATACATGAGACCTTGATGCGACAAGAATAACATCCTACATAGCTTGCGTATCCTCTTCAAGCTCAACTACACCTGAGGAGCCTTCCTTATGGCGCTTTCTAGTATTTCTTGCAGCAGCTGTTCATTCAGCCAACTCAGCAGAGGTCATAGCATGCGCTTTAGCTTTTCCCTTGGTCTTTTCCTGACGAAATTGATTTAAACCTGATGGTACAAATTGCTGGATAATTGGCTGAGCACCATGACTAGTAGGTGTGCTGGTGAACATTCGTTGCATGTGGCTGGTATGAGTATGCTACAAACATGCAAAAAGCTTTGCATATCATTGATCGCTTGCCGCCCATGGGGCTATGGCGATGCCTTCTCACCAGTAAGGGTACCATATAACTGTTCTTGGTCATATAATGATCGCAGAAGGAGGTGTCAGCCTTGATTAGTATATTGGTTCTGTGGTTGCTGTTGAGGTATTGTAATAGGTAGATCTGTAGGTACTTCTCTGTCGGTCATTGTCTATTTTATGGGTGCTATTGGACCTTTGATTTGCGAGTGTAGATAGAGAGGCTAAAGAGGAATCTGTTGATTTTCATAAACCACTACTACAAATCCATTAACTAATGTATGGTCTTGAAGACGATGTAATACATCATTAATAAAAGTGTACTGCTCTTCAGTAATTGGAGTACTTCAATGAAGCACAGGAATATCATACCTATCACCCATATTGCCTATTTAGGTGTAAAAAGATATGCACAGGGGATAGGTATTGCTAAGAAGAATATGACCGAGATGATAGGTAATGCTAAATGTTAGGTAATGCTGAGTGAGAGTGGGCATGGCAGGCTATTGAATAAGCAGAAAATATATGCCAGAACAGTTTTCAAGAGCCTTATATACTATTAAAGCTCTTCAGCCAAGTATTTACAAAATTGCGGTAACAGCTTTTTTTACTATTATTCAGCCACTTACTATAGTAGGACGCAGCAACAACACAAGTACATAATAAATGGTCTGTGTTTCTGGTAGACTTAATGGATGTATGGCCAACTTCGCAGGTAGTGGCAGTTGGCTTTGTTGAAAGACCACACCTCCTGGCTATCAAGTGGTAACTAGTAAATGATTCCGCGAGCAGATGCGAAAGAGAAAAGCTGTGAGTGGGTAGCAATCATATCTTCGATATACAGTTTTCCCTTGCTATACCGGATCTGTAAAATCTGGCCTTTTTCGTCCGGTATAGCAAGGTTCCGTTATAGAATAAAATGCTTGGCAAAACAGAATTAGGGATGGGCAGCAAAGTTAATGTAATTGGGAACAACGACAGCCTAATTTTATTATGTAATGTTAAGTTTAGTAAGCATCTGAAGGTGAATGCAATGTGGGATAGCCAAGATTGGACGTATCAGTGTTAGTGTATCCGGTATAGCAAATATTATTTGTATGGAGACAGGGGGGTAAGTGCCTGGCAATTCCTGTCTGGTCCGGTATTCTTAGTGCGTCCGGTATAGCAAGAGGGTTTTGTATGGGAGCGGGATGTAGCAACCTGAGAGCATCCGGTATAGCAAGGGAAAACTGTACATGAAGTTAGGGTTAAGTATTGCAATTGCATCCTGGCGGTACAGGAGTGCAATTGCATCCTGATAATAGTAGTTCAGGTGTGTGTCTGGATGCATAACATCAAAAGCTGTATCCTGGCATTGACCTCATAGTGCCAATGTCAGGACGCCCATGACGCAAAAAGGACAGAAATATACTAGACAGTTCTCGGGACGCACCTATACAGTGTAGCTTCCTGACGCACCTTTTTCTTTCCTGATAGAGTGGTTGTCAAATATGATATTATGACACGGTAGATCGAAATCTGTGTCATACGTGCGGTAGACGCGAGTGGCCCACCATGAGATTCAGGGCACTGGCAATGCTAGGAGTTGCATTATGAATACTGAGCTTCTGAGTACTTTTTTTTTTTAAAAATATCATTACTCGCTTGCCGCCCTGTGGGCTATGGCGAGGTTCTAGATACATAGGAGATAAGTGAGAAGGAAATAGAAAAATAAGTAACAGACTAGCAGAGAAATGAATAACAGAATAACAGATTACTACTCCTCCAGTTGTTCCAGCAGTTTCATGATTGTCTGAGTGCTTGTATCACGAACATTGAGAGTCTGAATTGTTGCATTATAAACGTTGGCAATGGAATCAAATTGCATTCTTACGGCCGCTCAAGACAGTGTTAGCACCATACCTCCTTGGAGTTGACGGATTCAAGACAATGGGGACACTTTCGTTCCTTTAAGGACCTCTGCCGTCCGAGAAGCGACGACCAGAGCGGACCAGACGAAGGCGGAGACAAATTGATACAACTGCTTGATTGGGCGGGACAGTGAAGGGGATGCGGAGGACAAAGTTATTTCCTTTCTTTCTTTACGTAACTAAACATTTCTATATGTAACTAAACATCGCCATAGCCCTTAGGGCGGCACGCGATTAATGATATATATATATATATATAAAAAAAAAAAAACACTTTTGTTCATAATTGGCGCAGAGCAACAGCTGATCGGGCTTCAAGCAAACCCAAGGCCGCTAAGTTGCATGGAGTTAGTCTGAGTTTGGAGTTTTCACCGAACAAGGCAACCGGCGCCATTTATGGCAGTAAGTGCCGTCCGCACTAACCAATTGGAGAGCAAGGCACTGCGAATTCGGCAACATAAATATGAACCGCATGCATTCAAACGGCATACGTGGCGACTCACATATCAACCAACTGATATCAATGCCTGGTAGAAAGAAGCACGACGAATTTAAATACCTGACCGGAACCAAACTCCGTAACACGTACATGCATGGCCTAGGCACGCACATTAAAAGGAAATCCAACACTATCCTGCCCCGTTTAACTGCATTTTCGCACAAACGATTTCTTTCTCCTTCCTGCACCCTAGAGTTCTCCACAAACCACGCAAACCAGCCAATTTAGACTCTCTCTCTCTCTCTACGTGCATCACCGTCAGGTTACTATCATCATGTCAGGCAACCTAGGGAATCATAATGAACCTGGAGCAGCACCCAACCCCCTCCCCAACGCTAGCCAGGTAATACTATTGCCTATTGTATAGATCAAGTCGCCTAATGTCAATATAAGAATAGAGATCCGCCCGCGAAACTTGGAAAGGAGCTCAACGCAGCATTTACAGGCAGCGCACAAACCCTCAATCAGTTGCCAAGTGAGAATAGCCACAGAGAGCAAAGCGAACCGAAAGAAACAGAGCAAGAGGAACAAACGGAAGCCAAGGACAAGCAGGAAGAGAGGGTAAAACAATTAAGTGCTAGGGCAGCGGAAATAGAGAAAAGTCTGGCAGCAATAAACAACAATCTTGGCTCCATTGTCCCGTTCTTGTCACCTGGGATGTGGAGAAAGTTTGCGGAATGGGCGAAGAGGTATCTCATTCAATTACCGATGTGAGTGGGATTCTCGCTTCGTTTTAATCTCATTCCTTCCAACTAGCACTCAGAAGGTTTCAGGAATGGTGATGCTGAGTTTATCTAGCGCAATGTTCAAGAAAGCCATAGAAAACATCAAGAAATTCGCGAAAGAGCATCCATATATCTTCGCCGCAATTGTTATTGGAATAATCGGCCTAGCTGGGGCGGGAGTAACCGCAGGGGTGCTTGCTGGTGTGGGATTTACGGCTGGGGGGGTTGCTGCTGGTAAGATTCCACCCCATTTGACGATGCTAGAACCCTTTAACCTAGCCGAAGCCCACCATCAATATCGCATAGAAATATGATGCTAATGTCAAATAATCCCTATATACAGGCTCTCTCGCAGCAGCATGGCAAGCCATGATCAGTAATGTCGCCGCTGGTAGTGCATTTGCTATTCTGCAGAGCTTAAGTGCAACGGGATTGGGGATAGCATACGGTGGGTTGTTTTCTGGTGGACTGGGAGCGATCTGGAGTGTTTGGAGGGCATGGAAAGGGTGGTTTGGTACGGATAGTGAGGAGAACCAGCATGAGGACTTGTGACAGGAACGCGAGATGCATAGTACTAGATTTGGTATAGTTCGCTTGCAAAGAATCTACATGCATGTGTAGCCAATTACTTATTTTAGCTAGGCATTAGACGCCCGAGCTCCTCAGCAGCTACGGAATAAAACGTAAGCATTTGCTTAGGGAAAGGAATAATATGAGTGGATGCATGGGGTAGGGGTAGGCACTGGAAGGAAAAGAGGTAGATGAGTTTCTTCGAAGCGTAGAATAACGTAGAATAAGCGGTAGAAGGGCGGAGAAAGCATGCACTTAGAAGGGTCATTTCTTTGGGTACCAGCACGGAACCGCGTATCCCGATGCAGGCTGCCAACCTACGCATGAAGTACTGAACGACAGGTGTTCCCTTACCGAAGGCGACCTGAAATCTAATGGCATTGCAAGTTACAGAGTAGTCTTGTGCAAAGGCCAAGACCTGCTCCATAGTATGTAAGTGTCTTGGCATGACTTCTGCATGAGAGTAACGCAGCTGGATCATCACCCACAAACTTTCTTTTGCAATTGGTTTTTTTTTTTTTTTTTTTTTTTTTTTTAATATCAATACTCGCATGCCGCCTATGGCGAGGTTAGATACATATAGAATAGATAACAGGAATAGATAAACAGGAAAAAAGATTTATAATGGTGAACTTGAACTGATCCTCGTCATGCCCTCGCCGTAGGAAATAGGTGACATAAACTGTAGTCAGTAGCTAGAGGGGAAAGGAAATAGACACTGGTCCTCGTCATGTCCTGCCATAGGAAATAGGTGCCCGAAGGAAAGAATGTATGAACTGTCTGTGTCGTCATGTCTTTGCCCATGTCAGCATGTCCTGGGTCCCCCACCCTCGCCTCTGCCTGACCTCCGGGCCACTTCCGTTCCCATACCCTCCATTTCTCCCAAACGTGTGTTGCCGTCTCTTCTTCTTCTCCGCACCAACGGCACTCCGCACTCTCCGCCTTTTTTATCTTGAATCTCCAGGAGTTGAGGCTCTTTCCGCCCAGCACGCCCCCTAGGGTGCCCGTCAGTCCTCCCAGGCGTTAAAGTGGTCTGTAGCTTAGCCCCAGCCTATTTCTCTCTTCGGCTCGTCAGGCCCTGACCTCCATGCGTAGTCCGGCTTCTTTGATTGTTTCCGTCTGGTGCTGGAGTAGGGCACCTCTCTTGGCTACTCGATCGGCTCTTTCGTTTGCAATTAGTTATCCCTACTCCAGACTATACTAGTCCTCCCACATAATACTCTTTGAACAAAATCTGAACAACCCCACGCGTGAGTCAGGCACTTATCAGGCTGCAACCATATCTACGGGAAGAAGCATCAACTCTCTGACTGCAGATCGCTCAGAAGACAAGTCTTCGATGGTAACGACCCAGTGTCACGCCAGGCGATGGCCATGGTCACCTCAAATAGAAATTAAGCCCAGGAGCCCTAGTATCACAAGGGGGCCGCACACGAATGCAGCTGGGAGGTCTTGAGAGCAGAAAGGATGGAGCGCAGGAGAGGTAGAGGTCAACCCGGTCGAGGAGTGGTCCGCCAGCTTCGACCTGGGCCGGCCGCATGGGTCGGCCGCCAAGTGTGTTGTGTATGCAGTGTACGTAGATAGATTCCAACCTGACCTGGGTATAGGTCCCTGCCATAGGTGGTACAGTAGGAAAAAAAGGCCTCAGCACCCCCGGTCGACACACCGGCCCGACCCCGCCACACAGACCGCCACACCCAAACCGTCGAACCCCCGACGCACACCCCAAGTAACCACAGAAAGACCTAGAAGGTCCCACGCCCCCCGACAAGCACCGATGCCCCCACCAAAACCTCCGGCATCGTCGTACATGGCATAACATTGAGAAAGAATCTGAGAAACGTACGGCGATGGCTGGCGACGGCCAACAAAGACTTGAAAAAGATTGTCGGGATCCGATCGGGACCTCTCCGGGCAGGCCAGTCTGGCCTGCCCCGATGCAGGGGTATCGACAGGGTTTAGAGACTAGCCTGCCAGGTTGCAGAGGTATCTACAGGGGACGGCACAGGTCTTCAGATTGCATACTAGGCTCAAGCTTATCATTTATGCGTGAGAGGAGAGGTATGTTATTCAATTATCAAGCTATCTACATGCAAGGAAGATACAGAAGGTTAATATGGAGCAGCTGAGGGCACGTGTCGAGTCTGTACTAGAATTACATCTTGCGTTTCCTGTGATAACTCATTGACTATAGTATCATTTCTGACCTGGGCCCGCTGATTAGCCTGACGTTCTGCAAGCTCCACACCAGTCAATGCCCGCTGCCTGGCTGGGCCTTTTGTTTTTTTCCACCTTAAAGAAGGTTCAGCAACAGCAGGTGCAAACTCTTGAGGAAGATTAGGTTGTCGCTCATGAAGAAACTGTTGTCTAAGCTGCGTTGCCATTCGCTGATGTAATTGTGCATAACGTTCTGAGTCTTCGGAGGATAGAGTTTGCTGAAATGCTTGTTCATCTGCAAGTGACCTTAGGAGGAGATCACGGCCGGCATTAACTAGTGGGTCATAAAATGGCGGTGGTGGCGGCGCCGGTACTGGTATGGGTGCTAGTGCCGGTGTTGATGCTAGTGCTAGTGCGGGTACTGGTACTGGCGCTGGCGCACTGGGCCTACTATAGTATCTAACTTCCGTTTATCTTGCAACTTTCGATAGTTTCGTCTAGTGCCATGGTGCACACATGCCAGACGTATAAGTCCAGTTTTCTCAGAGCCTCCGGTTTGGGTAACTGCAAATCCTTGAGAAAAGGCATAGTCCTGGAGCCGAGCCAGACAGTCTGCTGGATATGCAAACTGCTCGCCAGTCAGAGGAGCTTGTCGATGAAGTGGTGGCATGGATGCAATTGTAGCCTCCACAATTTGTGCAAGAGAAGGGTGAGCTGTAGCCATACTGCTGCGTGGATGATGGATTGGTAGAGGTATGAGTGAGATGTGAACGAGGAAGCAGACACTCCTATTGGTTTTATAGACGACATACATACACCTTGAGTCTAGTATGCAATCTGAAGACCTGTGCCGTCCCCTGTAGATACCTCTGCAACTGGGCAGGCTAGTCTTTTAAACCCTGTCGATACCCCTGCATCGGGGCAGGCCAGACTGGCCTGCCGGAGAGGTCCCGGGATCCGATGGCTCAGAAAGGAGGAGATACTAATTGGAGAGGGCAAGAAGACCAGCTCCGTGGTGGTATACATGGAGGATCAGACGGATATTGACAGAGTGCGACTCGGCTCAAGGCGAGCCAGTACGAAGCCGATAGAGGACGGAGATAGGCGAGACTTCTGGCCGCACCACCGCAGCACAACAAGAACCGCGGGCCCCATTTATTTATTTAGTCCGTTTGTTTTCATTTATATAAACCCTCGCCATAGCCCATAGGGCGGCACGCGAGTACTGATATATAAAAAAAAACAAAAAAAACACTTCAAGTGGTCAAACCGACGGTAGCTTACAACGCTACTAGCCTACATTTTGGTGCAACGGGTAATCATCAATCGGCTGGCTATTGTCCGTAATACCCAGACACTGTCCTTAATGCCTCATCCTCGCACATGGTATGGCAAAGTCGAACTTATCCACTATGCATGACGTGTCTGTGCTTTTTGACAACCAGTACCACGAAGATGGAACTATGTCCCCTGAGATAGGCAACCACTTCGTATTGGCCACTACTTCATAGAGACTCCAGGTAGGAAGCTTGATTCAATTCTTGGGCGATCGATCATCATTTCTCCTACCGGCGCATCTATTCATTCGGTCCAAAATGGCTTGCTTTTGCGAGAGGAAATTCAAATCATCCCTACCAGGACAAGATGGTCACAGAGGCTGGCATGCACCTGGAGGTTAAGGCAGTCCCAGCAAAGGAGAGGGACAGGCTGGGCTTGAGGGACAGGCCGCTGAGTTGCCACTCTGGCGGGCCTGCTGGGAGGGAAGGGCCTCAGGGCATGGAAACACCGAATCGGGAAGACGGACAGCCCAGCTTGCAGGTGGTTCGAGGAGGAGGAGGAGACGTCTGAACACATTTAGAGCAGACGTGAAGCCTAGAGGAGAAGATGGCTGGGGAGGCTGGAGGCGACAAAGGACCCTCAAGGCGAAGGAAGGGGAAGGAGACTCGGTTCTAGACTTTTTTTTTTTTTTTTTATATATATATATCATTACTCGCGTGCCACCCTAGGGGCTATGGCGAGGGTTCTAGACTTGATGAAGTGGGTAGAGAGATGACTCAGATGAGACGGGACGAGAGTTTGCCAATTTATGTAGTTTATTCTACTTCGATGGTAGTTATTATTTCCTATGTAGTTATCTTGCCATGGCCAGTAGGGCGGCATGCGAATAATTATATAAAAAAAAATTTAGAGGTTCTGTCAGACGGGGCCTTTTATATATATATATACCATTACTCGCTTGCCGCCCTGAGGGCTATGGCGAGAGACGGGGCCTGGAAAGGTACAGTACGGGCACTTCCAGCATGCTTGTTGATCGTCTCAGCAATTTGGAGAAAAACTAACTTACAGACTATCTGAATAGTCTCTCTCTCTCTAGCTTCTCTCAGGGCCTGTTAATTGACACGAAAGGGGTGTTGGTGATAATTCTGCCTGATTTTTTTTTTTTAGTTCACATAACCCCGCATACAAGCTAGATTATGGCAGGGAAATTCTGCATAGCCAGAACAGTGTAATACATTGGAACACAGGTGCCACAGGTCGGGCAGGGATGTGTAACGCAAGGGGTTTGACGGCATGATCATAGCACGGAAGCCACCAACAGTCAAGTCGCCGGATGGACCTCCCGTGCAAAGCCACCGGATGGATATTCATGAGCAGACCCACTGGACAGACTTCTAGAAGAGGCAGAGAATGCATTGGTTGAGGAATGCCTGTAGATATGAAACCATAGCATGGACGATAATAGAAAGTTGGCACGCAGGATTCACTGCGAGAAGGGCCAGCGGACCTGCCCTGCCGAAAGGCCAAGTACCAAGAGTGGTCTTACATCCTCGTGGAAAAGCGTAACGGTATCCACTTCCTTCTGGCTTGTTATCCTCTGTCTTAGACGTACCGTTCTGTTATTGCAAGGCAGCACATATATCTCTATTCCATCAGGGGTGGAGGTGAAGGTGTTGTACCGGCGGAGTAATCCTGGCACCGCATGTGGATAGATTATCGGACCGGCGGATAGTTGAGCGGGCCGGCGGATAGTTAAGCGGGTGAAATGGCGGTACGGGCCGATAGTCTGTGTTATTTGTATCCCTGTGCATATCCCTGTTGTCGGAAATTTGTCGGTCGGCAGTGAAGGATATATAAGGCGGTTGGTCATGCAGGTATTTATGATCAATTGAATTTGTCTATTTCTTTCCTCCGCTCGAAAGCGTGAACCTTTAGAAGGGAGCAGATTGCTGGGAGATGGAAGACATAAAATATGATTGAGTATATTCTTAACGAGGATGGTGTCTAGTACCCGAACTCCGTAGGCTTTTAGATGACACCGTTCTTCTAAAAATGGCATGCAAGCATATACGGACTATTGCAGTCCAAACTCCGAATCCGAACTGAATGAAGTGTAACAGATATATGTGATTAATAGGGGTTATCATTCAATTTCTACATTGAGTACATTCAGTGGCGTTTTTAGTGCGTTGACCTGACATCTTGTTGGTGACGCTAGGTCCTGCAGTAAGTTGTTGCCAAGAAATGAAACTCGGCGGCGACAAAGTGGAGAGGTGAAAGCCATAGATGTAACTTTTCCGTTTTCTTCCCCTCAGAAAATCAGCGCAGTCAATTCGGCCGACATTTAATTCATCGTGTATAGATATATATTCTGGGAGTTATTGCCTGCTCAAACTAAGGTACCCAGCGTTACTGTACCCCCTACAAGCTAGTCGAGCGCTGTCGCCTTATCTGATTCTTGCGCTTGCCAAATACTGCAAAACGTCTGCAAAGCGTCTGCAAATTAAAACGTCAATTGAAAGACCCCTATCAAGGTTTGAAAACACTTGCAACATCTGCAACGGCATTGCAAATCTTTGGGGGTGGCGCAAGTGATACGTAAGGATTGCAGTCCAAGCTGCAAATCCGAATTAAGATATGATCACATACGCCGTTGATATTTGGGAACCGACATTATTACGTTCCTTAGCGACTAGCTGAACTCACCGCAACGCAATCTGCCGACCTACCATAACTGCATTCAGCCATCCGCAATTCTTGTTTGAAGTTCCAGTGAATACCTTGCTGGTAGTCTCCTAGTCTCGTAACCCGCAGTCTCCTTCGTTTGTCATTCTGCTGCCGACTAGGAGAATCTGATAATGTGTCCCTTTCGATTGTCAGTGGCCCAAAATTTCTTTGCAGAAGCACCTAATGATAAACTAGAATACTGAACGGGATCTTAGGCCCTGTTTGGTAGGTCGTATCAGATACAGTCTACCCTTGCTATAACGAAACTCGCTATAGCGAAAACCTTGCTATACCGAAAATTGAACGGAGCCATTATTCCGTTCACACTCAAACTCCTCTTGCTATAACGAAAATCCACCAAATAACGAAACGAAAATTAGATTGAGTGTAAGTTATTTCTGTCTACATACAAATAATTCTTGCTATAACGAAAAATGGCTAGTGGAATGCATGACTAATCAAGAACCACCCAATTGCACAACTAGAAACTCTCTAGTTATTTTTTTTTTTTTTTTTTTTTTTTTTTTTTCATTAATCGCATGCCGCCCTATGGGCTATGGCGATATTTAAATACATAAAATAAGTGAAATATATGCGTCACTCTCATCTATTCTCCCCGTGCCCATTCCAAGATCTCCCGTATGTTTACTCCCTTATCCATCTGTCTTATACCTTCCGCCCCCCCGCATTTCCTAGCCCACGCCTTGCAGTCTTTCCGTACATGTTCCCAGTTTTCCGGGGCCTCCCCGCACCATCGGCATTCCGGTGATTCGGCCTTCCCTATGTAGTATCTCCATTCTTTCAGTCAAAACTCTCTAGTTAGTTTTGGCCCAATTCTACAAAACAGGGTGTGCTTGGATTGTACCGGATTCATTGTGAAATGCTTCCGAACTGCGTGTAGGGTTTCTTTTTGTTTTCGCAGCTCCAGTCTTCTTTTTGCATAGTTGCTGCTTTTCTAACCTGAGGTTCGGCTTTGTAGGTAATTTTGCTTCAACAACATGATTGATTTTTGCATCTGCATAGTACCTGATCAATACTTCTGTACTCTCGATTTTTTCCTTCTCCGGTTATTTCCATAAGGAGGAAAATCACAGAGTTAAAATCTGTTGCCATAAATTCCTTAGGTACTCGGGCTTCTAAATTCAGCTGCCAAGGACATGACTAATCTTGCCACAATATTCTATAACGAAACCTTGCTATAACGAAAAAAAAGTGCCAGATTTTTGGTTTTCGTTATAGCAAGGGTAGACTGTATTATGAGGAGCCATCTAGACCGCACCCTGGTCGAGTGGCGTTTTCGCAGGTCTAGACGGCGTTGCGGAAGGTCTCTATTTAAATGATAGACGGGTCTAAACACTCACGTGAGCTGAGCTTATCATATATCACGACAAAGCATTCCCTTATAAGATTCTAGTCTTCATCCGTTGAATTTAAAATCCCCGTTCATTTTGAATTCTCAAATATGATTGCACACGTACACTGTAACAGACCATTTTAGTTTTATCATGTCAACAGTAAATCTATAAATTTCGACGCCTTTGCTTGTAGCTACTAATAAAGCCACGTAAATACCAATCCCCATGAAGAAAACAAATGATATATTATTTCCACGCTACTCCCACGAAGTCGCTAAGTGTTCACGGGAGATATACAAACCATTACCTCTAGGGATAAAATACCCCGCCAGCTAGAGAAGTCAGTTTTTTGTGTTGCACCGGGATTCAGGTGTGCGATCGGGTTGAAATACATATTGAAATAAAGATGGGACAAGAAGCTTCATTCACAGTGTTCTGGTGTAGACTAGGACTGAGGTTGATACACATTTACAATGATGGTTCATCATCCTTTCTAAAATGTTGTTACTGCCAATTTTGGCAACTCGCAAATTCGGTATTTGTTTTTTGGGAGCCACAAGAATGACTCCCATATATTCCGGAAGTATGATGAAACATTACTACCAATTACGATAAAGCATATATAATTTATTGCACTGCCTACATATAAGTCTGATGATGTCCCAGCTGGAGTCAGGGACCTCCTTGAAAAAAAAAAAAAAAAAAAAAAAAAAAAAAAAAAAAGGCTAAGCCTAAATGAAAGGTGTACTCAATCGAAGAAGAAGTAAAAGCCACAAAAATTATCAAGGGGGTTTGCAAAAGGGGTTTAAAGAAGTAACAATGTTGAAGAGATACCCATCCAATTCCCGCCACCACGGTGCCAGAAACTCCGTATTGAAGATGCTTTCTGGAATCCTTTCAAACATATCCATCCTGTTACGTCCCCATCTATCCAGATAATCATTAGTCTGTACCTCTTTTCAGCTTCCAAATACCATCTATCAATATCCCCCACCTAACCCCTACCCCTCCCCTTTGCCAAAGCTCATATATCTCCTTGCATTTAGACTTTGCAAACGCCCTCCCTGTCCCAATCCTCACTCCCAACACAAGGCCTACACCAAAACACCCCCTTCGGATCCCACTTCTGCTTCAACTTTCGCAGCCTTGGATAATTGTCCCCCCAGAAGCTATCCTGCCAATTCTTCTCCTCCTTATCCGCCTCGTTGATATAAGCCCCCATGGTCTGCCTCTTCTTCACCGGGTCCCAATCCAACTCTTTGAGCGCGGGAACCGCTTGCTCTGTTAGCATGCGCTTGATAGATTCCTGATACTCAAAGGAAGCTCCATCATCCCACCCAGTAGCAAATACGATATGCGTTAATGTTTTTCTCCATGCAGGGTGCAAAGCACTGTCTATGTGCTTATTTGCCGCAGCTCCCTTTCCAGCAACGTAGTGTCCCAGCACCACTCCAAGCTTGCTCCCCTTCCTCATCGCCTCAGAGGTTTTCTCGACACCCTCGCGGGTGCTCAGCAATTCTTTTGACACCAAACGAGACCCCAAAAGAGAGTTCCCTCCTGATGTAGAGTCCGTCGGCGGAACACTATTGAAGAAGGACGACATCTTTGGCAACTCAATTCCAAGTTTAGCCACTAATCCTGTCTCCGGGCCACCAATATTATCATATGCCCAATTCACAAATGGTGAGAACAGTTCCTCAATTTCTGTGAGATTCGTAGCACCAATGAAGATGAGACCACTGATAAACATCTTACCATTAAGACCAGGCATATTAGGGAAGAAATAGTAATATCCCGAACCTCCACGGTCGTCAATTGCTGGCCCAAGGGCGTGCCATTCAGAAGCCAGCTGCCACAGTTTATTATCTGCGGAAGTGGTATCATTGGACGAGCCAAAAGGTATGGTGGCATTGACAGAGTATATTATAGTTGGAGGATCTTCGTGGGTCCGCAGCGTAACACTGGTTACGACACCGAAAGTACCTCCTCCTCCTCCTCTGAGAGCCCAAAAGAGGTCAGTATTGACGCATGGTGAAGCTTTCAAGACTCTGCCCTAATTAAGAAGTTAATGCTTCTTGTCGTTATACTTAATAATTCAGGGGTTCCTTACATCAGCAACAACGACCTCTACTTCCACCAAATGGTCAATTGCCATTCCCTTCCACGGACCCAGCGCACTATGTCCACCGCCTTGGATATAACCACCAGCAACTCCAACAGTACCTGCCGCACCAGCAACGACCGTCCTTCCTCTTTTCCCAACGCTCTGGTAGAGATCATAAAGCATCACTCCAGCTGCTGCCTTGATCAACAGATCATCTTCCTTGTACTCACGCCCCTTACCGCCTTTGCACCCTTCCGGCGTCCAGCCACCGTCCTCATTCAAGTACTCAATTGAGCTCATAAAATGCGTCCAGATCATCAAAGCATTTCTCCGGGATGATCTTCCGAGGTAATCATGCCCGGAGTTCTTGATAACAAGTGGAATATTGTGCTTTGCAGCGAACTTGACAGTCTTTGAAATGTCCTTCGCTGATTTTGCAGGGACACCGTACAGCGGAACCCTACCCTGTTTGCAGACAGGAGGAGGGCTTGGAGGAAGTACAGAAGGTAAATAGCAGCTTTCATTTCCGGGGCATAGGTCTCCCAATTGACATTTTGCACGGCGCCTATAGATCAAAATATATTCATTACCCCACACATTTCTTCAAAACATGGTTCAAGAGGTGCCTTTCGGCAGAGTGATGTACTTACCAGCTTGATCAGTCCTCCATCTGCTATCATGGAACATCTTGGTTACTTCATCACATCTTGCCTCGTCATATTCTGGGGAGTCTTTATAGCATGGCTCGGCAACCGGATTGACATCGACCAAAATTCCGCCAATGGATTTATTGAAGTGATGCCATTCTTCTTCAGAAGGCCAACAAGCGTCACTAGGGGTACACTTGCAATCCTTCTTAATGGAACGAGCAAGAGTGGTGAAGGGCAAGGAGGCGGTCAACAAAAGCGTGAAATTGCCGAGGGAGAATTGCATGGTGGGATTGGGGCGTCAAAGCCCAACGTAGATGTCACAGAGCAGGGGAATAATGTCAGCTAAAAGGCCTCAGGAATAGAGCACTGTTGAGATACTCTGGGAATGAGCTGGTGACAGACAAAGAGCCATTTTAGAAGAGGGGGTCATGAGGATATTATATAGACACAACAAACCAAGCACGAGCCTTCAAGACCATCTGTGCAGATCAATGCTGGCTTCTCTGGAAATGCTCCGTCACGAAGCAGCATTGGTTAGCGTCTCAACACAGCCTTCTCATCTTCTCACCTCAATCCCGTTCACAGCCTCATTACTGGTTACCTCACCGTAAACCAGCTCAAGAAAGTACCGGTGCTTGCACAAGGAAGATGCTGAACAACAGTTAGAGTAAAGGCACCTAGTCCAGCTCACTGCGAAAATGAGCATCTTCGCAGCTGCAAGGAAGGTATGCTGACCCGATATGTGTGACACTCCAACTGGGCGACTTAGTTGACCTTCCGCACCCCAGACTGCACCGTCGCTCCCGAGACCCTGTCCCTGTTACACAGGAATAACGGTCGCTGTGACTACCAATTAGCGACAACGGGATTTTGCTATACCGGACCTCAGAAACCTTGCTATACCGGACGACCCTTGACGGTTTTTGCAATTTACGTACAAAAAAATTAGCTATACTGGACGCCCAGTTAAACTGGACCGGACAACAAAACCATAGACTTCTATCGGTAAATTCTAATTACATACAAACTAATTAGCTGAACTGGACGAAGGCCAAAAATCATGAAGTCGCTTCTGTGTACTATGGTGGTGCTTTAATCCCTCTCGAGCCTGAAGTGCCATATCCACTACATCTTGAATCGGAAGTTGTCTGTAACTGAGTCTTCCGCTCTAGACATATCTCATATTTCCCACGGAAAGAAAAGGCACGCTTTGAGGTAGGCATTGAATGAGATGGTATCGATCCAAGCTGCGTTTGACGGTATTCAGGTTCTGCGAGAAGTATCAGTCAAGCAATCAGGAAAAGATTATACCCCACCCGCGGACCCCCCCCCCCACCCATCCCCTGCAACACCCTGGGCACACCACCTCTGCAAATTTGCTATACCGGACGCTAGGTTTAACCGGACGGAAAATGCTGGATTTTGGTCGCCCGGTATAGCTAGGTAAAACTGTACCTTGGTAGGCAGCCTTGCACGGCCTGGATCCCGCCTGGCATGATAAATTGCCCTGAGGCTGATACCATGTGATAATATCAAAATTGTGTCGATTGTATCAACGTCATTAATATGAGATAAGAATGTGATACTGCTGTGTTCCGCTAGATCTATTCCCCAAGGGAGTCAACCTGAGAATTTACTGGACACCATTGTCCCGAAATACAGCTTCAATAGTGATCATACCTGTAGTTAATTTTGAAGCAGATTTTCATTTCTAAAAATATACAACTCCATTCATATCAATATCTTGCTATCTGATAACCCTGATTGAGAGAAAACCGGACTGATAGGAACAAGGCTGGGTACGAGAGCAGGAACAAGGCACTGCTGTGTTTTCATTCAAAGTCCATATTTGACTCTTAATGTTTTTTTTGTTCTTTCTTGCTCTCAATTAGATCTTGTGGCTCCCCATAAGGCGTGAAACGGACTGGACTCTTTAAGCAAATCATTTTCTGACATCCAGAAAGGCACTCACATCCAGAGGAACAAATGAACAAATTTGGATTCAATGTATTCATAAATAACATTCTATTGGATATCCAACCAGACTAGACATCCCCGCCATACCGCCTTGTCCAGAGTGATATGCTTCGAACTGAG
This sequence comes from Kalaharituber pfeilii, assembly GCA_015179045.1. Taxonomy (NCBI): domain Eukaryota; kingdom Fungi; phylum Ascomycota; class Pezizomycetes; order Pezizales; family Pezizaceae; genus Kalaharituber; species Kalaharituber pfeilii. Next base: position 164,899 of record WHUZ01000082.1, on the reverse strand, counting down.
CTGTAAGGCGGATCCCCCCACCGATCACACTTCGTGTTGACGAATTGAGAGCAGCCAGCATGAAGAACTGCGCACTTGCTACTTCGCTGTGGGTGACTTTGGAATGGTGGAGGAAAGACACACCGAGTCCATACCATCCTGTTGCGAACTCGCAATGGGAGCCGGGGTCACTTCCGATCCGGGTTTCCACTGTTCGTCTAGATCTTCGAATTGCGGGAAAAGGCACGGGATGTAGTCCGGAGGGGGGTCTGAGCTGATCGGACCGTCCCCGCTTGGCGCCTTATGGCTCGGGTACCTGAACCGAACGCACAGCTCCAATCGCCACCTTGCAGACTGTTACCTGCGCCACTTTGGAAAACGCAACTTCATTTAAGGATGTACTGTACATACTAGTAAGCAAGAGCACGTTCCGGTGCTGCCTTACCTTTCCCCCTCACACGTAAACAAGCCCCTGGTCTCAGCTCCAGGAAGCGTGATTTTTTCAATACGCCAACTCTCCGTAGAAATCGAAGCATTCAAGATCCTCTAAATGTACTCCACAGCTTTCAGGCGAAAGGCTGTTTTTAAATGTCGCATCCGCCTTGTGTGATCGCACTTCACAGGACCGTGAGTCCTGCACTCTGCTCGTATTGCGCCTACGCAACTGCAACTACATTGATCCAGTATATTATTGGGTGTCCGTGCAAGGCAGGTTGCAAAGCCAAGCGAACTGTCTGGGTTGACGCCAAGCAAGCGCTCCCCTGCAGTATCATACTCGTCTGCGTTAATAATTACCGTTCTTGGAGTCTTGTCTTGCCACAGCATAAAATCCTATACATTGTACAAGCTATAGCGCTACTTGACTCAAAACCGTGTTGGATACAGAGGTTCACAATCCTAGATGCTTACATTTTTTTTTTTTTTTCCTTCCATTAATCGCATGCCGCCCTATGGGCTATGGCGATATTTAGATGCTTACAGAAATTTATTTCGTATACTTATTTGGCAACCGAGAGTGAACTCTAGCTCTCCAAGCCGCAGTCTATGGTAACTTGAAGGGTGCGAGATAAGATAGCTCAAAGCTGAACAGAATGAAACAGACAAGAAAAGAAAGCAAAAAAGGAAAAAGCGTCTACAACGTGCCTTTAGGCTCGCCTATGCATGATGGCCGAGAGCTCTGTGGTCCCCCACATCGAATTGGTCAGGTCTTTATGACCCGAGGTCTACTATCGTTACAGCTCCACTTGGGAAGTCATAGAGACATTTACTTTGTTGGGTGACCGAGGCTTCTGAGGATCCAGACAGCTTCGTTGGGGTTTAACAAGTGTATTACTAGAGGTATCTTGCATCGACTGCTTGGTCTGATTGTTCTCCATTGCCAACCAACGTCGTAAAAGAGCCCTCCCGCCAGCTCTGTCATAACACTTTAGGCAGGAGGCTGGAGCACATAATCTCGCTGAATGGTACGTATGTTTTCAGGCTCATTAAATATGTGTGTGTGTTCTCGGTGCACACACCTGGCTCTGCCTTCTCCTCCTCTATGCTATTGCAATTATACTATAGATATGACAACCTGCTAGGTAGTCATAGACTTTTTCAGCCCCCGACTTCACCATAACATCACGTCCATCATAGTGATTGCATCACAATTTGTCCTCGAGGGAGTCTACTACTGACTCCAGTAGACTTAATAGTAGCAGATGTACTGTCAGACCTAAGGAAAACTGTCTTTGGGACGATGCGCGCTGGCACCGCTAGAACCGTAGATGACGAGACATGTATGAATAGTTGGACACCTCATTTCAGTGATGTAATCACACTCTACCACGTACACTAGGAAAGTAGAATCGTTCTCCGCGTTGTTACCATCATTATCAAGCAGATTGACGTTTTTACAAAAGCAAGTCAGCAAATATCGAAGCAAGAGCCAGTCTCTGTAATGGCTACGCCCAGAAAAGCTTGATTGCTCCAGCAGCCCGGGAGGTGCAGCCGTTGTTCGTATGGCATGCATGTCTGCTCAGGCTTATTTTTGATGGATCCAAAGCTTTTCACCAAATGTGCAATGTTAGCAGGTGGAGCAGTGGAAGCGGGAGAGGTACGAGAGGGCGAAGTAGCGCGGGCCCAGGGTACTGGCCGTGCATGAATGTGCTGTCAAAGCAATAATAATTGGAATGATAATGATGACCCTGGATGGTTATGGTTACTGACTCTCGGGTGTACAAGGAGACTGTATATGGGTGGATCATATGCAGGGGGGATAGCGGAGCTTTCTACCGTTCCACGTACACTTCATGCCAATCGCTGAATCGTAGATGGTTGAGAGCAGAATTGTCGATGCCGTGTCAGTAAGCCTTTGTAACAGGGACACAACGATCCACGAAACGGCCAGTAAGCCCGACTTCAGCCTGTCGATATAAGTAGAGCTCGCCTTCCATTCCATCATTGACGCTGAGTTTGCCGTTTTCAGTTAAGGCCTTGCAGATAGTAGGGTACAAACGCCGTTCAAGAGGCACGCATCCTCAAGCGTGCCAGCGGGACTGTCAGGGCCTACCCGACAGGGGATATCCACTTGTTGATTGACCTGTAAGGTTGCTAGTGACAATTCGGCTTGATCACCCGCAAGCTGCAGCAGGGCAAATTGAAGCCTAAGTCGGGCACGGGCGTGTATCACAAGCGTTTTTTTTTTTTTTTTTTTTTGGTTCACATAACCCAGCAGACAAGCTACAAGCCTATGGCAGGGAATGACGAGGCGTTTGACGGCATGATCATAGCACGGCGCAAGCCATCAACTGAACGCAATGCCACCGGACAGGCCTCTAGCAGCAAAGCCACCGAATAGACCTCCAGTAGCAGAGCCACTAGATGGACCTCTAGATGAGGCGAGGCAGTAGCTCAGGAACATCTATAGATAGAACATCATGATATGATAGCAATCAATTTTTTTTTTTTTTTTTTTTTTTTTTTTTTTTTTTTTTTTTTTTTTTTTTTTTTTTTTTTTTTTCCCTCTCTCATATCATCACTCGTATACCGAGCGACCTATGGACTATGACGAGACTAGGTACAAAAGGTAATGGAAAAATATTAAGGATTAAAATCAAGCTGCACAACTCACAGTCAACCAAAATATCTGCAATCTGAAAAATAGTGCATGCCATCATCTCTCCACCAGTGGGTGACTCTTCTTCCTCCTTGGTTGCTGGAGGCCTTCTTATTGCCTCCTCACCTCCCTGGACATCTGCTACTCCACACCTCGCACCTGGTCCAAATGTGTGCCTCTATCTGCCTCTATCTCCCCTTCCATTCCGCACCATCGACAAACTGGCCGTCCACCTATATCATGGCATAGGTAGACGAAAGCATGCAGGGTTGACTATAAGAAGGGCCAGCAAGACCTGTCCTGTTGAAAGATTAAGCACCAAGCATTGCCCTGTAGTCTGGTTGGCACCAACCCCGGACTAATCAGATAGCTTAGACCTAGCATCAGTTTGAATGGCCAAGGGGGGATACGACGTAAGAGGTGCAATTGGAACTGGATGAGTGTTTGTTTGCTACAGTTTGACTACGTACCTAAAGATATGCAGTGCAAAAAAAAAATCGGCAACCTGAAGGTTCGTTTGCTACATTCTCATTGTGCAAAAGAAAAAAGTTGGATCCCGCGGCTTCCAATAATGTCAAACTTGTCAATTGCAGCTATTGCATTCCGAGTCTCAAGCTACTACCTCTATCACTATCACTGTTTATGCCTTCTGCTATAGCGCTCAATCACCCTACCCAAGAAGTCAGAACTACGAGCAAAGTAGACCTTCCAAAGGATGTCATGAGTTTGCTGAAAAATAGACCTCCTGTAAGTATGCATTTTTTTTTTTTTTTTTTTTTTTTTTTTTTTTAAATCACATAACCCTGCTTGTAGCACTAAGCCATGGCAGGGTCCCTGGGCAAGCCGGAGACAGGCTAAACTAACTCTCTACGTACATGGCCCCCACGCGCCGTCGCCCCCGCTCTCGTAGCTTCTAGAACTTGACCCCGCGCTCTCCTACCTTCTAGAACTTGACCCCAGCGAAGAAATTCTCTAAAACGTCATACTCCTCCCCATTCTCCGCCTTTCGTAAGTATGCATTTCCTTGCAATGCCAATGTCCACATAGGAGTTTTATTGTAAAATAATAGCATGTACTCTGGTATTTCTATTCCAATTGCCAGTACTGTTAAGTATGGCTTAGTGCGCAGGGATGGCTTAGTGCGTAGCACCTGGGCAGCACGCTGACTCAGCATTATTCTTCATATTCTGCCGACGCATATAGGCAAAAGACTGTAATTTTCGGCGCATATCATCACAATTGCTCACTCTACACATTGCATCTATCATACATATGAAAAAAATAAAGCTTTCAATGTCAAAACCCCATTCTGAATTGAGTACCCCCCTATGATGACCCCCTCCCCCCCCCCCCACATCCTACCCGCACTACCACGCATTGTACTAATCCAAGCCATCATACTGCTTCATCATCCACCTACTCAATGGTTAGCACTAGAATCTGAAGCTCACATGGCTACATACCTCAGCGAATTGCTGCAATCTAACAGCATCCAGCATCTCTACAAGCTGTTCCTCATCAAAATGGACCTCCTCCCACTCTTCAGCCACCTCAGAGCCAGGCAACACCTTCAACACCTTCGGTTTTTGTGGCTTCAGTGGTGGCTTCCTTTTCTCTTTCCTCGCAGCATCAACTTCCAGTCGCCATGCTTCGACCTCCGTCTCCCACTGTGCCTTTGCTTCATCATTCAGCTTCTTCAACTCCACCCTATCTTGTCGGCGCTGGACTTTCGCTGCTTCCGCTGCACGCTGCTTCTCTGCTCGCTCAATGCCCTCCATGACGTCCTTGTCCGTTAGGACTCTACCTTTGCCCACATGCTTGCGGCTAGAGGCCTTAACCACTGTCTTGCCTGAGCGCGCTGCAGAATACCAAAGCATCCTATATCCAATGGCTGCATGAAGCCGGTGGAGTGTGGAGGGAGGCATATCATGTGAGTGTTATGCTTTAATGCGAACTGGACTACCTTCCAGTGGACATGGGAGCTATGGCCGTCAACGATGAGGATGCGAGCAGTGGTAGTGGGGGCGGTGTGCCGCTCAAAGTGTCTGGAGATATACTCAAATCCTAACTCGTCATCCATATATCCACTTGGAGAGACTCCATACCCTCCTCCAGGAATGAGTGCAATGCTAATCCTTCTTGACTCTGCAATACCCTCATTGGTTGCATAATACCCTTCACGATGCGTCTTTCCTTGCCATACAATAAATGGTGGTATGACATCACCTGTGGCATTAATTGTCTCCAATACACTGCAGAATTCTCTGCTGCCTTCACTCACAGCAGTAGGTACCGTGCCTGCACGTACAACAGCCTTCTCTCGTCCAGATCTACCAAGTGTCATACCTTTCTCATCACAGTTCCAAAGGTTAGCCGGTGTTACCTGGTAGCGACGGATAAGGTCATTCAACAGCTTATAAAATGCAGTTTAGAGCTCCGGAGTAGCTCCAGCTTGCTTCCTCGAACGCTCTTGATGCTCAACCCACTCCTTCTTCAGGATAGGGTGTCGCTTGATAAAACGATTCACCCATAGCTCACCGAGCCTATGTATGTTGCCAGGACGTGAATTGAGGATATCCTGAGCCATTCGATGGATGAGAGAAAGGCTCATAGGAAACCCACGCTGTGCCATGAGGCAGCAGTGATCTGCTATAGCTTCCTCCTGCCCCGGAGTGAACAATTGACGGTATTGGTGAGCTTTATTGCGTGCTTGCGTCTTTCCTGCAACCCTGCGACGTAAGGTATCCGCATTGACACCATAGAGGTCTGCAATGCGAGCTCTGGACACCCAAGGCATGTCCCGTGCATGCTGTATAGCTTTTTGGAGGTTATCTTCAGTATATACAGGCATGGTTGATTGTATATGTGAAGTTTGAGAAGCATAGCATAGCTAGATCTCGTGATATGCAGAATAAGGGGGGGGGGTTGGTGCCGAGGAGCAGGGATATTTTAGCGCGCACTAAGCCATCCCTGCGCACTAAGCCATAGCTAACAGTAGTAGGTCTGGAGGGAGGAAATCATGAGAGCTGAGTTCTGCCATAATAGTAGTTCCAATTTTTGCGGGCGGAAACTCACTCGCGCTGTCGCAAACCCGTCCTGGACTGTTGGGTGCGGTGGGGGGATCTTGGCATTTCACGTGCCATGGTGGGCGGGAGGTGGGAGGTGACTACTAAACGGGGAAGGGTACCGGGAAGGGAAGAGCATTTAATGAGGGGAGAAGAGGGGAGGCCTCAAAAGGAGATCATCATCGTTATAAGGTTGAAGAAAGTCAGATCCTTAGACCTCGATCAAATCAGCTGCTTGCTCCTTCTTCCCACTAGTCCACTTTGCTCTACAGCGCTAAACGACCCTAGCGAAACGTAGAAATCGTTTAGTTGAAGTCTCGGCTATCCATGGTTAACCAAACAGGGCCTTAGTGTAATCTTTCCGTTTCACTCCCCCCCCATCCAGGCGCCACTTTTGATTTGGTTTCAGGCCGACCATCCCTTCAAAATTAAACACGAGAATTTGTCATCCATATTATAATCCTCTTCTACAGTACCATCATGACTTTCTACGTCAGGGACTTCCTAGTACTTACATGCGCTTCAGTGGACGCCCATAATCGTAAAGGTACCAAAACGCAGCCTCACAACCAACACTGATACCAGGTAAGATGATGTAGCATTACGACACACCTTACGTCAAATCATCCCAGCTCTTGAACTTGTTCCATTCCTTTTGCCACATACTTCGTATGTATTCTACATATATAATTATATTAGGACCTTCAGTTCGCCTATTCCCAACACCAGTATCACTTGACATCTCTTGCAAGTCCCGAAACACTCTGTTTTTAGTGTGTACGCAAAACTATCCATTTCTTCATTCCATTCAGGTCGACCGCCGTAGCGGGACATAGCACCAATTAGTTTAGTAGCAGTAAGCTGCAACTCGCTTGAAGATAAACTATCGCTATAAAAAATACTATAAAAAAATAAAGTAATCGAAAAATGCCTAACCCAAAAGAAAAAGTCCAATCCGATAAAGTAGAGAGAAGGTACAAGAGAGGGTTAATAAAGAAAAAGGGGAAAACACTTCATCACAGTTCTCAAGTAATCGTATCAGGTAAACACAAAACAGCTAGTAAACTACACATCATATCGCACACCACATACTTGTCTTCGAGTCAGTCACTCTCTCCCCGATCCCCCACCTCCTCCAAGAACCATCCCCTCATACCTCCCCCTCCACTTCTCACACTCCATTTGCCACTTAACAGCTTCCTCCCTCCACTTCTCCTTCTCCTTCTCAGCCTCTGCCAACAGTGCCTCCAGCTCTTCGAGCCTTTCCATCCGCTTTTGCCTATACCGCCTCGCAGCCAGCGTATTCCTTGCCCGCTTGATCGCTACAGTATCATCTGTTACCGAAGCCAAAATCTCAGTTGGCGACGATGGTCGCGGAGGTGGGGAACTATCATCCTGGGATTGAGATGTAGGAGAGATGACTTTGCGTTGTTTGCTTGGGGGAGTTGTAAGGGTCCTGATGGCGCCGGCAGAGGATGGGGTTACACCTTCAGAGGGGAGGGATGATGCAAGACGTTTTCGGGCAGACATCATGCTTGAGGGTGTTGAGGAGGAGCCGCTCCGCTTCAAGCTCAGGAGCGGCGAAGTGTGCGCAGAGGTGGCGTAAGTTGTCGCAAAGTCATCGCCAACTGAGAGTGCGGGAGAGATGAGTGAGGATGTGGAGCTGTTGTGTGGACTTTGATTGGCTTGTTGGTGGTGATGTCGGTGATGGTTGTGACGATGGTTGTGGTTATGTGATGATGGGGTGGCATTCGATTGTCCCACACTCTCGTGCGGGTATAATGTAAAGTCTGTACATGTAGGAGGGTATGTGAGCACAGGTCCCATTGTAGGAGATGCAGATAAGTTTGCAACAAAAGGTACAAGAGGTTGAACTTGAGCATGGCGTTGAGTGACACCATTATAAGCACGTCCCACCTCAGACGCCCCCCCCATGGCGCGAGGATTAGGATGATCATCGTCATCGCCATGCATCCAAGCCTCATGGGGATGTCTCCGTTTGTGGCCCTGCAGGGTCCCAACGTCCAAGGCAGCAAAGTCAACGGGAGAGATGACAAAAGGCAACTTACCACCAAACATGTCCTGCATCTTCTTTCCGATAAGCGCCTCAAGAGCTGCAGTCGATGGCAAGTCGCAAGTATTCAGATCAGGTGATGTTGTTAGATTGTTGATGGAAGTCGTCGAACAAGTTGTGTTCGACGGAGCCGGAGAGGTAGAAGAAATAGTCGTACAATTGGTTGCAGATGTGGTACAAGTCAACGGGAAGGTAGTGTGATCGTGGTGTTCACGCTCTGAAACGCAGGCATCCCCTGCAATCAGGATGGTGGCCAAGCTGTTGTCGTCGCAGTAGTACTCGAAAGTATTGTTGTCGAATGAGTCACCCACACCACCAGCACAGCCACTACTGGCACAACGAACGAGCGGTGACTCCGCAAAAAGCGGGGCGATGACTGAGTTTGGCGAGTTTAGGACGTTCGTATTTGGGGTTGTGTGGAGGCACGGGGACGAAAATGTCGATGTAGATGATGAGTAGTCCAGTTCTTCGAGTACGGAAGGCGGGGAGAAGTCGCAGAGCAGCTGGTCGAAGTCGAAAAAGTCACAGAGCGAAACGTTGGTGTCGGCGGGGGCGATGGGGGCGACGGCGGAGGTATTGGAGGGGGAGGTGCATAATTGAGGTGATACAGGGCAGGAAGTTACGGGAGCGGAGGAAGACAGGGAGACAAGAGGCGCATTATTATCATCAAAGTTCAGCACAAAGTCCGAAACATTCGGTCCAGTATTAACATCGTCGACGGTCAGGTCATGGCAGTCGACGCCCAATGAAGTGGAATTAAACAGATTCCCGCCCGGAGACAGCACAAGTTGGGCTCCATCGAAGCTCACCACAGTTGTTTCGGCTGGAAGGTTGTTTTTGTCCCTGCCTGCCTGTCTGAGGTTTGCCGCGGTGTAGCCCGCCGTCGGAGCCGATGGGGAGAGCACATCTTGCAGGGTTGCCACCGAAGGGCTGGGCGGACTCGAAGTTTGTAGCAGCGAACATTTTGTATTTTTGAGAAAAGTGCGTGGACGATTAAGTGAAATAGCGACCGATTAGGGTCCGATCTACTCGCGCGGCTTTCTTACGGTCGCGCGATGACCGGATTCTTTGGGAAAAGGGGAAAAAAAAGAGGATTGCTGGGGGGGAGGGGGGATTGCGTGTGCCGGCTTTGTCGTGGCCAGGCTAATGGGGGGGTAACTTGACAGTTGAGTCAAGATGAGTTGGCTCGAGTAACTCTTGATGAGTTGTTGGAAGGATGAATGATGATGATGGGAGAGAAACAATGAGGGGCGACAGATTGGGGCCGATTTATAAGGATTGGGGGAGGGGGGTAAGTGGACTAAGGTTAAAACCGGACAAAATGTAACGCATAAAAAAAAGATGAAATTTACGGTTGCAATCTGGCTTAATCAAAACCTTTAGGACAGAAGGTACAATGCTCCCCCCCCCATTCACCGAAGCTCAACCTGCGGGGTTACGGTTACTATTGGGTCTCTGCTGGGGGCACTGCCGCAAGGCGTGCCAGGGCTAATCATGTGGAATTCCGCACGGTACACTTCATAACTTCGTTCGCACGACACAAACCGCAACTTCCGGTTCAGCCGCAGCGCTCGGGGGCTTAGATGTGTCACCCTAGGCCAGGGCCCCTGCTTATCACCTCTGCATCTCACTCACCCATCATTTCGACTCATTCTTGCATCATAAACCAAATCCAACCGTAGAGTTACACAAGGTAAACCCTGCGCGCTAGGCCACAAGGAGATATTTTCGTTCCGTTTGTTTCGGACAGGGATCTGGAAAGACTTAGGCTGCAAAAGACTCATGAGTGCATATCGGGGATGACATGGGTTTGAAAATATTAGGATGAGTCGCTATGGAAACAGATAGGTCAAGTTATCGCTTTCTTGCGGGTGTCATGAACAAAAGTTTCCAAAAAGGAAATTTAGGCACCGCCTCGTTCCCACTGCAGGATGCGAGCTGTAACGAAGGGTAGGAGAAAACCCGGAAATTGTCGGCTGAGTGTATCTAATAGCCTTGGCAAGTCTCATGCCAAGACCCTCTGCCGAAACGCGATGAGAGTAGCAAGCGGTCTCTGACATAAGGATGAAATCAGTAATCTCTTTGCAACCAGACTATAATTTCTACAGTATGTCTGGAGGTTTTATTAATTCAGTCATAAGGGAACATCTCATCAGGGACAAAATTAATAGAATAGATATCTAAACCTATGAAAGTGTACTGGTAGATCTTACCGGGACTCCTTTTTTTTTCCTATTTTTTATCGTTCAAATTATCATGGCAAATATAGTTTTAACGTGTACTAAACCATTCAAGCATATATTTCGGAAATGTCTACCTCATGGAAACAAATATACAAGACGAGTAAGATCGATCAAGACATGTAAGTACAGGCGACCCCGGCTATAGTAAAACTCCTTATAGTGAAATCCTGGCTATAGTGAAGAAATAGATGAGATCGTTTGTGCACGCAGCTAGAGGGCTTTGGCTAAAGTGAAAAGAAGCACTATATGAAAGTAAAGAACTTTTCAGGACTAATTAATTCAGCAACAGGTAAAGTCTACTTGCTATAGTGACTGCTTTATGTAATAGGCTTAGTAGAGTGGTGGTTTTTATTAGGCGGATTTTGCAATGCTGCGAGTAAAGTTATTCGGTTAACTTCAGAAATAGTATTAGTAATGATACTTTAACCAAGAAACATGCTTTGACTACCGTACTCTTTTGCGGCTATTTTTCTGCATTCCACCGCATCTCTACTGAGAACCTTATCTTCTCCCAAAGCTTTCCTTTTTGCCCAGGCTGATGCTCTGCTTGATTCTTAACACATCAATGGGCCAAATGAATTTTTTTTTTTTGCTCTTTTAATCAAGTACGGTATCCAAAGCTTCAGAGGATGATGAAGATTGGCTCAATGGAGTAACTGTTCGTGGTCACCCACATGGACAGTTCAGAGGAATAAGAGTCTCGGATAATTGAGAAGGGTCTTGAGAAGGGGATACTAGCTTTCTCAAGTGATAAAATAAGCTTGGTGTTGAGAATAAAATTTTCTCGGATCCCCGGGGAAGTTAAACAGCAAAGTTCCGTTATGTAATCGAACTTTGCCTGCTACACCTGCCATAAACAATTCGAACCGTGGTTAATAATTACCCGAATTTCTTTACCCGGACGTTGCAACAATCCGCCTAATTCAACACATCTCAATACAATAAAGAGAAAAACTTTTAGTGTATCTGACTGCTTCAATTATCATGGATATTGAAGTTAATGCCATTGGGATTGGGAAATAATTTGGAGAAGTCTTCTGAAGTCATTTCTCGTGGGTGCTGTCCCACTTCCTAGCGAGCGCAACATATCTCTCGAGCTGGAAGTCCGAAGCGGCGTTGAGGAGGCATGATGCTGGCAGTCCGGTAAGGAACTAGATTTACACTTGAGATCTGAATATCATTCATTGAAAATTTCCGCATTTGACCATTTTTCTCACCCCCTGCCTACTTGGGGCAGCACGTGACCCCTTGCTATAGTGAAAACTTGCTTGTGTGAAGAAAACCGGTCGGATTCTTGGCCTTCCTTATAGCCAGGGTTGCCTGTATAAGGTAAAGTAAGATTAATATTTCTTTTCCGCTCTAGGAAGCAGTATCTTCAATACTTAGCTGTCGAGGAAAGTCCGATCTGCAGGAACAAGGGGGTGTGCTAGTAACTACAGGTATTCAATTCCAATGACTCCATGCATGGTGCAAAGGGTACTAGTAGAGTCATACTGTTCGTTGTCACATTCCATTTGCAAGCACATGTTGCTGCGCCCTAATCTGATTCTCTAGCTACTCGTGTGTTCATCCAGCAAGCGATTTCCTCCATCTGATATCTACCTGCATGCTTCTTATCCTTGAGATCCCAAATTTAAGCCAAGTCGGATATCCGCCCAACACCATTCATGCCAAAGCCCAGAAACGAACCTAGTGCTCCAGCCAGAACGTGGATGCCTTCAGTCCCTGAAATGAGTACTGTATTGGGAATCTGAAAAGCGGTCGCAGGACCCACTTTGTGAAAGTTTAGGTGCGTTGCAACTTACAGATGTCAATCGGTGGAAGGGTGCTGACCACTGAAGGGCATATGCATGCCAAGACATACCAAGCCTTTGATGAAAGAGATTTCGGGGTTCGTGCGGCACCCTCTCCTAATGGTGATATGAAGCATCTGATGAATTTTGAACTGACTCAGTTGAGTTCGTTTTTGGTCTCCCTACAATATGACTGCGAACGTTTCACAAGGCTTCAGCCCATAAACGCTAAATGGGGCTTGAGAAGGGGCTCAACTACGTGTAACGCTAGAAGCATCTGCAGAGTGATGCCCTGCCATGGCGAACAGCTGCAAGCGGGGTTAAAAAAAAAAAAAGAAAATCTGCAGAGTGATCGACAATTCTGTATGGACTGAGTTTATCGCCACTAAGAATGTATTGAACTATGGAGTGGCAATGCCTCCTGTAACAATCGCCTGAATTCTTTTAATCGCGACAGGAGTTCTGAATATGCCTACATTCACACTCAAGGTCGCGCGCAACCACAATCATAATTTTGAGTCCACAAGAAATGGTCAATACAATTATCCTTGCATGCAAGAGCGTTGGTTGCGGCATGAAGTAACAACCATGTTGCAAATTGAAATTGACTGCGAGAAAAAATTTCGGCTGGTTTATCTGATTCTATACTTGCTCGTCTGCAGATTAAACGACCTTACAGAACCCAGTCCCCTCAACATATGCTGCAAAATAACCGCTAGGAACACTTGCAGTACGGAATACATAAACCAAACGGATGACACCGGCATTGCAGATGCATGCTTGATGAAGTGCTGATGATGCGCGTACTTATAACTTGATTTTCTTTCCCACATTCTCTTTAGAGTAAGTCTACAACATGCGTTTGGTAGTTACAGCCATGTGCAGAGTCTCGGGCCTAGCCACTGGCAGCGAGTTGCATGGTTTCCGCGCTCTGCAAGACGTCCAGGGTGTAAAGGATCTGATAAGAATAGAACTTGACTCCCAATTTATCAGATTTCTTAACGCATCTCATGGTACAAAGCGGGGAAGATCACTTTTTCTTTTCAACCTTCCCACAGGCAAACCAAGATAAACACGCCGCATCGTCTGTAGACATTATTAGTTACCGCAAAACACTCTAGGAAAACCCTGAAATACATCGATAATTACCCTCCTCCCCCCAAACAAAAAATTTACAAGAACCACTTATGTCGCGGAATATCCAGCCATATTTCATGACGGTTTCGTGACTGCGCAACAATTCTCGCACCGCTGCCTACAAATGGTCAACGGAAGCCCCAGGGCCTAGCTAGAACACCTACCAAGCACTTGGCAATCTGTGAACCTAACTACATTGAAGTATATGCGCAAGTGCAGTTGCCTTGGCAAAATATATTGCATGCGTGCAGCGGTTCTCGAGTGAGTTGCCGACTAGCCGGATTTCAGCCGCGGGTATCTGTAAAGTCACTGAATGATTGAGAATGGTTACCAGAAGTGATCAGAGAAAATACGCCAGGCACGAACCGTGAGGTACCTCTTTCAACCCTGCGAAATTTATCAGTAAGTAAGATATAAATTACCACGACTAAACGCCTCACAGTGGCATGAGACTACGCCCCACACATCAGCAATATCAACTTACATGCAATATGCCCATCTAAGTCAAAGAGATGTAATACAGCAAGAGCTCAGGAGGGATGTAAAAGCTATCGTGATGCTCATGGTTCTTGATTCAGATGCAGACTCCAACTCAGATTTAGAGGAAATGGCCAAAGATACACTTCTTATGTCAATACAATCTTCCAGGGTGAATTGACATGTACAGAAGACATAAATATGAATAGGATATTTGTGCATTATTTGTGGTTGTAGATGCGCGCTGAGGTTGATGCGATTTGAGTGTGTATAGCACGCGGGTATTGATATTAAAAAAAAAGAAAAAATTTTAAGGGGATATTACCCCATTTCTATATATTCATCCCACCTATCCCAATCTGTAACTAGTATAGACCTCACTCCACTGTTCTCAAGCATGCTGAGCCAGTGTTCCCAACCGGCCAGGTCTGAAACCGCCTGGGGCGGCCCCGGCGAAGCTGTTGATGGCCTGGGCCAGCCTGAAACATTCAGGCGGCCTGGACCGGCCCAGGCCGACCTCATGGCCGGCCTAGATCTTTACGGTCCAGGCGAGCCCAGGCCGTATTGACCTGGCCTGGCCGGCTCGTTGGGGACACTGTGGCCTTTAATTATGCAGTGGTCTGAACATCCTATCCAGGCTGTCTCCAATTTCGACCACTCTCCAGCTCTGACAAAAACCAGGTCTAGTTGTGCTTTTCGGGTTCTCCGTTCCACTCGCCTAATCCAAGTAACTAACCCTTTCTTATCTGCTGGCTTAGGCCAAGGGCCTTTATCCTTTCTTGTAATATACCTTGCCCCTCAACTAGGGCAAGGCAATTTCCAAATGCAGAGGGAACACTATCTCAAGGATGTGAAACAGCAGATACTGGATTATAATATAATATTCTGGTGCGTTCAATTCTAAAATGCACAAACCTCTGGAGCCAAGAACCCACACATTCTCTCACTCCAAGCGACTGACAACAACGCATACCTTCCCTGCCATAGGCTTGCTGCTTGTATGCGGGGTTATGTGAACAAAAATACACAAACAAATAAAAAACGCATACCTACACAAAATCCCATCGCCACCTATTCATCATCTCCAGCTCCAACACAAACCCATTTCATCTCCACCTCCACCCTCCCCCACCCTACCACCAACAACTTTTTACTCTTGTGCAGCAATCTCACCTCCTCCAACTTACAAGCATTCCCGCCTTCGTCCTCATTGCCTCCATACCTCACCATCTCCGCCTTCGTCGCCTCAAACCTCCTCGATGCTGTCCGAAGTTCCTTTTTAAGTTTTCTCAGGACCTGTTTTTTTGATTTGTTCCTTCACAGTGATGACGAAAGGGCTGTGATCGTACACGTTGCTGCAATCGCAGGGTACTTGCATATTGCGCCACAGGTGCTTGCAATAGTACCTGGGGCAAGGGGGCTTCTCAATTCTGAGCCGTTGACGGGCGTAGGTGGTGCGGGGGTGGTGGACGGTCATGGTGGATTGAGGCATGGACGTCAACGTTGGAACCGCAGTGAATCTGTCATGATCAGTGCTGCTAATGAAAGTGGAGAACGAGATAGGATGTGAGATGCTAATTATGTGTTTGAACTCCGATTCGGGCGTGGGTACTGCACTTGAGGTTAATGCTGGTTCTAGGTCGAGGTCGAACTGTGGTTGTGACTCTGGTTCCAATTCAATGGACTCTACGAGCTGAAGTATTTCTTCCTCTGACACTTCCTCAAATGTTTCCTCTGGCTCTGGTGAAATTGGGGCTGTAGGACCAGCTAATTCGTTATAGAAGAGACTTGATGTCCATGTGGGCTCCAATATCAATTTAGAGCTTGTTGTTTGACGTGACGCCTGTCCGTCTGATGCTGTTAGCGTGTGAGTCATAGTGCTATACCCAATGCATGCAATATCAGTCGACGGCGGTGTCAGCACTGATGGTACCACCGACGTGGGTGGTGACTGTATGTCAGAATCACCATGGAATGTTGAAAACGTATCGTTGCTCGTCGTGAGAGAAACAATGAGCATCGGTAGTGTGGTCGATAGCAACCTGAGGGTTGTAATTATGTTCATTTTTTCTTTGTTCGCTGAGCTGCAGGGGAGTAGGGGTAAGTCTGTGTAGATTAGGGGCGGCTACCGCAGGCGTGATATGAAGTAAGGTAAGGGGTGTTTAGCAGCTGGATAAAAAGTGGTACTATATGTTGCTATATAAACAAAATATGCTGCCAATGGTGTATGGTTAAGTTTGGCCGATCATCATCCGAGCAGGAATTGATTTCAGATAACTTCATGGCCAATTCGTATTTACTTTTGGCCATATCTTTTATTATCGACATGCTCTATCTTGCTAAGGCCAAGATGCCAGTCGAACACCAACCATGCTCATGGCTGGCTACAAATACTAGAATATAACCACCGTATCTAAGCCATCTATACAGTCCCAGTTTCCTAGTTCCATAAAGCTGTGGCTTCCTCACGCATCCACTTGAACAACTTCATATATACTCACAGACCACTGCTACCCAAAGCCTAAGCGCGCATTTACACGTACACTTACACTCACAAGATCCAGCTATATATAAAGCAAGAAGAGTGCAAATGAATGCCAGCACGATCCTCCAATCCCTCCCCACAATGCTAACTTGTCCTATTCCTACATTTACCACTTCAATGACTCCCGTCACTTCAATATCTACATATACACTTGGGGGTACAGCTATAGTCGAGGCACCATCGACGTTTACGCATGCTCTACTTCCAAGTACCAGCACTCCTGAAACGCCATTGACAGGTATAGGGACCATTTATGTCCCTGATACATATTCTGGCACCAATATAGCCTTTGGCATCAGTGCTGCTCACAACACCGTAATTGTTGTACTGGAAGAGGTGCCCGGGGCGTGCATAACTTCAGCTATGATAAACCCAGCAGCGCCAATTGACCCTACCAGCATCAAATGTGATTACGCCACAGGAATTTGCAGCGAGATCACACTCAATGATAGCACTCAGGAAGACGAAGAAGAGAAACCTCCAAAAGTACTCGTCTTAAAAGTTCACGCAACAGATCAGGTAGAAAGCACAATACAGCGCCTGCTCTTCGAATTCCAACGCATAGTACAAGAACATGAGGCACGAAGCGATGATTTTGCCATGTTCGAAGACAATACTGGGCGAAGCAACGAGGAGCCATCTGAGGGGGATCGCGAACTAAAGCTGGCTAGGAAGGCAGGAATGAAGGCGGCAAAAGAGGATGCAACAAGGAGTGACAGGAAATGTGACAAGGAGAAGTTCAAGAGACTCCATGGACCCGGAAGTCCAGCAAGCTCACTTAAACCGGACCGTAGAACGAAGGTAAGCTTTGCCGAGAGGACTTGGATGCTATTCAGCGCAGTGATATGGAAGGCGGTGGATCTCGGAGTGGAGTGGACAGAGAACTCCTTAAGTGAAAGTTAGTATTTCTACCTAGTTTGTATAAATTATGAAAATAAAGTGTACAACTTCTCCGCTCACATACCAGCAGGAATTGAAATTTGCGATCCTTTGCAAAGCATTATCTATTACCCCCTCCCCCATGTCTAGACTAAAGGTACTTATCATTTCCCGGAAATTTCGTCCCGAAGCCAAGCATGAGATTTAAAGCTTCGATTGCTTCTCCTGACACTGCATTTTTTTTTTTTTTTTTTTCTTTCTAATATCATTAATCGCGTGCCGCCCTATGGGCTATGGTAATACTATATTACTACTTTTCATTCAGGTCTTGATTAGCTCAATTGCACATATATCGATCATGCAAATTGATGCAATATAGACTACTACTTGATGCATTCGGTTCTCTCTTCGATGTCCCTCCCATGGCCGTCGTCTTCAGCCCCGGAAAGCTCTGCACCAACGTTTCTACATCACATCCAGTGCCCTGCCATGGCGAACAGCTGCAAGCGGGGTAACGTGAAAAAAAAAAAAAAAAAAAAAAAAAAAAAAAAAACACATCTAGTACCAACAACTTCTGCTCCAGGATGCCCTGCTCGAACGACCCGCCACAGATGTCCTCGTCCAAGTCATACCGCACTTTTTTCCATCGGCACCGCCATCGCATTGGCGTGCGGCAGCAGCTGCAGTGGTGCGGAGTTTCGGCACAATGTAGTCAGCGGTCCAGGGGCCATTTCAACAGTTTGTGGCATGGAGTGCACAAGGTAGCGACGCTCAAGTCCGTCGCTCACACCCTAGCCCACCTACCCGCCTTCCTCTCTGCTGCTATTGCCGCCTGTGATTTTTTCTTTTACCTTTTTTTTTAATTGCCGCCTGTGAGTCTGTTGTAAGATAGACAGATAGCATCCACTACTGCCTTTCGATGCATCGACTGGAGCGGTGAGAACTGGCGGAACGAACGTATGATCAAATGCGAGTGCGAGTGCGAAAGCGTGGGTGCGAAAAAGAAGAGAAGAGAAGAGGTTGTTTATTGTACGTGCTACAGTACACAAAGTCTATATATACGATATCGCCTCACGTGCTGCCCTTATCTCCACGTGCTATCCATGCCAAGCTTGCCTTTTAACCATTCCGTCATCGTCACCACACTGTCATTATCACTGCAGGTGTAGGTGGTTTTGCTGCTCTCTCCAAGCCCTTTCTCGTCCCCTTCGCTTCCCCATCCCGTTACAGTGGTCCCTGTGCCCATGCCTTCCCCCCACCCCCATCCCACTGCCAAAAACCGCCTCCCACCCTGCCCTTCCTCAACCATGCTCTGTATGCGCCCCGCAACAGTCCTTCGCCCATCTCATATCCCAGTTACTCCAATCTTTTCCCCTCTCTTCTTTATCTCCTCCTTAGAAGTCCGCTGACCATATGTCTCCGCAGCCCACTGGGTTTCCTAGGCTTCTCGCCACGAACCTTGCCTGTAGCTGCGCTGCATCCAATGCTGTCTCTGCAGTTTCAACTCCTGTGATCCAGTTGACCTTCTCCTTTGCTGTGGCATGTACTGTGCCTGTTGCGTTCTTCAATACCTGATACTGCAATTTCTCCACTCCTCGCCGCCACTCCTTTTGCCCTCGCCACCCAATTTCTGAACCCCACATCACTACTGTTCTCATCATGCCCGTGTAGAGCTGTCCCCAGCTCTTGGGGCTGAGTCCCCACTGGCTCCCGCTATTCCCATCATCGCGCCCACTAGCTTCCTGGCCTTCTCGATTCTTGACGTCCAATGGAAATCGAAGGTCAATGTTGTACTGTGTTCTACCGGGATATTGCGCATAACTGGGATATTGCGCACTTTCGGGTGACTAATAAATGACTTGTCAAAATTCAACGACTTGTTCAATTGACTTCAAATTAAATACAATGCATCTAGATACATGTAGAAACCTATTTCGGACCTTGTTTAAGCACACAGAAATTTTTCAGGTGGGGTGATTTTGGTAACATACCTATTTGGGAAGGACAGACACTTGAAGATCTAACTTTTGCAGAATCATTTCCTAAGTCTCACAGCCATTGTGGTGGATGCTCTTGTGGGTCTAGATGGTGGGTACGAAGTAGGAAAGAGCTAGCGTCTTGTGGGCGGAAGTGGTGTCTGAACAACTATAGTATCCAAAGTGGTTTCTGAGGCAGCATCAGATGTTTCAGAGTCATCTGTATTAGACCAGGCTTCTGGTGACTCTGAAGCAATTCTAGCTTGTTTGCGAGTATGTTGGGATAGTTGATGCTTGTTTTTAGCCTGTGGTTGCTGTGACTTTGGCTTGGATATTCTTTTTATTTTCGGTTTTTGCTTCTTTTGCTCCTCCATCTCTAGCTGCTTCTTGAGCCTGATAATATCCTTTCCAGTAATGGCCCAATAACTGGAAGACATCTTTGGTCCTTTGTCTTGAGTTTTTTACTACGCCTCTTGAGTTTCATATTGATATCTCTTTCAATATCAACCCCAGTCATTGCTCTTAATGCTGCTGATGAGAGTTTAAGAAATGACTTTTTGATTTCTGACTGAGAGGCATTTGGAAGTCATTGAATGAAGCGAATAGTATGCTTTTTGAGTGCTCTTGGTGTTCTAGGAGTATAGATACTATGGGAGGATATTGAACGTACTGGAGAGAGGTATTTTTTTGATATTTTTTTTTTTTTTTTTTTTATATCATTACTCGCGTGCCGCCCTATGGGCTATGGCGAGGTATATATTTCAAGGAAAAAATAAATCATAACTAAATACAAGTAGTGCCCGCGATGATTATGTGTATTGCGGGTGTCCATACAAAGGGACCTCCTTCACTTCCGCCTTCTGTCCGGTTCGTATGTGCTAATCCTCAACCATTTCCCGTCCAGTCTCACCTTCTCCGCGCTTGCCCCTCCCTCTAGGTACACCACGACTGAACTTGTCTTTTTTCCCTCCTCCAACAACAGCGTCTTCTTTCTCAACCATCTAATTCCAATCGTCTTTCCCAGCTCCGGGTTCCCTTCCTCCAGCCATCGTCTGATCCTCCCCAGATCTTTTCTGAGGGCGATCCCGTGGACAACAACGCCGTATTTCGAGGTGGTGGCGTCGGGGTTCGCTGGCTGGGTGGGGTGCTTGTGGTTCTTCCCGGTGGGAATCTTGGAAGGGGTTGTCATCTTGGTCGGGGGTGTCTTGGGGACCTCGGAGGTCTTGGGAGGCTCGGGGTTCGGGTTCGGGGTATCGGGTTTTGGTGAGGAGGTTTTGGCCGACGAGGGGACCGTGTCCGTTGTGATGTTGTCGGCAACCGGGGGCGCGGTGGCTATCTTCTTAGCCTCCGCATCGTCAAGTCTTCTTTTGATGGCGTATGGCTTCTCTCGTGTCTTCTTGCCTTTCCTTTTTCTTGTCTCGGACTTGACAGGGACTGCTCGCGCCTCGGAGGGTGTCGATGTCTTGGGTGCTGCCCCTTCGGAAACGGGTTCCTCCGAGAGTAGCACGAAGTAGTTGAAGCTGAGGGCATCTGGTGCTGGTTCCTCCGGCGCCGTGTCTGCGCACGTGATCTGGCTGAGCCCCAAGGCCTGTGGCGGGCTCGGCGGGATGTCTATGGCCGTGATGGGGCTGAACCCCAGTGGCTGTGGAGGCGGTGGTGGTGGCGAAGAACAGGCCGCCGCAAGGTTCGCCTGTGTGAGCGGTGTTGGTGGTGGCAGTGTCGGCGTGGATCTGAGTCTGGCCGCTCGTCGTTGCTGTAACTCCTCATTCGCCTCCTTCATCCGCCTGGCGAATGAAGGATACCTTGCGAGTACGTCTTCGGAGGACATTGTCTGTGCGCTTCTTGGCGGGAGCAGGGATGTGGTTGATGTGGCAACGGTGGTGATGAGCTGAAGAATCCTCAAAACCTTTCTCCTCGGGGGAAAAACGTAGTGTCGGTTTTTGGGAGTAGAAAATTAGATCAAAGTGCTCAGCGTGCTGAGAGCTTTCGATCTATGTAGGTTTCAGCGGGGGGGACGTTTTGGTTGTGGAGTCGCTTCCAAACGCTCGTCCTGAGGTGGTTGTTGTCGCCTGATGTGCTGGTATTTTTTTGATAGCTGTATGTTGCATATTGCCAAAGGGGATTCAATAGTTGCTAGGATATATTCTAGTTCCTGCCTATCCAGACTTGATATTCTGCTCCGTAAAGGCATGCTCTCGAGCTGTCTTAAGCATTGGCCAAAAATTTCCTTTTCTAACAATATCAAAATTCTCTCTAGTAAAGGTATCCACCTCTTGACTATAGGCATGTTGTAGAGGTGCAAATAACCCAAACATCTAAAGGCTGTAGAAGATGCGTTGAGTGTGGAGGAAGACAAAACACTAACATATCATGCTCCAGACACCATGGAAGAAATTCTCAAGAGCAATGAGAGGCATGTCCATCTAGAAACAATACAAGATGATGAGTTTTTTTAGACAATTTCGTTGCTAGGGGGTAAAAATAATTCTGCAAATAGTCTTGACCGATTTATTATCTGTCCATCCCTTAGGTGAGTGGTTAAATCTTGCTTTCTTATCCTCTGGAGTTATACCTGCATACTATCCTGCTACATGAGTTTTTCCTTTATATATAATATATGCAGGTAATACTTTACTAGCTGCATTAATTGTCTCAATATCTGTAATTGTTTCTCTGTTTCCATCTACCCTCTTTCACACATGCTTTCCCCCTGCTCTACAAATTACTTTGCATTTGCTTCCTCTTTCTAACATAAACTCTTTCTTATCCAAGTTCCATATATTCTCTGTGAGTATCTTATTCCTTGCTATCACTTTTTGCGCTGCCTGAATAAACCTTTTTACTACTTCCGGATTATTTGCTGCTGCCCGCTGGCGCTCCTAAGCTGTTGCTAACTTCTGCTTGACCTCTGGATGTCTTTTCACAAACCTGCGTACCCAATTTTTACCTAAATGTTGCTTAATACCCTCCTTACATTTAATTATTAAACTAGTAGCAATCTCTCTCAAAGTTTCTATCTCAATAGGAAATCCGATATCATCTATTCACTCAAGATATCTTACCACTGCCTTCTCCTGCTCTTTATCTAGATGCTGCTGACTCTCATGACTAACTTTATAAGTAGTAGTCTTCCTCTTATATCTATTCCTCGCTGTAGCTTCAGCTAGTCCTAAAAAGTCTGCTGCTCTCCGAACTGACTTGAACTTACCATCTTTAAGGCCCTAATAGCCTCCTGAATTTTCGCTTCTTGATCTTTTGCCATGGCTGGGTTCTATAGACCTCCGGGAATGATTGTTGTGTTGCTGTGCCCCACAATGCCCCCCGCAACTGTAGTGTTATCAAGTAATTGCGCTAGCGCACTAGCGCCACGCTAGTGCGCAACATCCCGGTCGTGCGCAATATCCCGGTAGAACATAGTATCAAATATTGCCCCAACCACTTCACTATCACATGTATAGGTCCTACGGAGTTCACGCAGTTAGGGGCTATATGTATTCAGGCGAAGGAATCTCAGGTCGATATCGTTAGGTCTATTGAGCCAATGGTGGCCGGAATCGCACACTTATATACATGAGTGAAGATACAAATAAACCAACCATGTAAATACCAAATAGGGTATAAGTTCCAGAAATAATAATAATAACAAGCAACAACAAGCGCTTTTTTTTTTTTGATCACGTAACCCCGCAAACAGACTATCAGTCTATGGCAGGGAGCAACTATCTACGTATCTGCACACCTTATAGCCCAACGTGTCCTCCGGCGCTTCGGCTAGCCCAGTCCGAGGCTGGCGAACCATTCCTCAACCGGGTCGCCCTCCCCGCCCTCCTGCCTCCAGCACTTCTCTTCCAGGTCCTCCCAGCACAGCCAACAAGCGCATGTTAATCATGATCTACATGGTATAACAATCGTTTTAGAACAGCCGGGATGTGAGGGATGATCCACTTCAACATTCACTCTCTCTACTTCCCTCTTCTCCTCTTTCCCTTCCCGAAGACGATGTCCTCGACTCCTCGTGCTTGGCTGTTCTAGGGGATCACCGTTCTCCTCCACCACCCGCCTGACAATATCTCTGGTCTTTGCCCTCAGCCTCTCATGTCTCTGGTTCCTTCATAGTCCCATATAGTGGCGTTGATGTCATGGGCTGGTAGCCTGTATGCGGGGTTATGTGACTCAAAAAAAAAAAAAAAAAAAAAAAAAAAAAAGTAACAGAAAAAAAGGTTCTGAGCCCCGCTCAGAAAGTGATATGTAAGCCTATGAAGCCTCATTGCCTGTTTGGTGATTACACAGCAGCGCTCCTAACTATATTGCGAGTTTGACATACATTCTCGTTGTGGTAATTTACAAGTGGTCAGTCTGGGGATAAATCCTGAGGACTGAGAGAATCTTTTTTTTTTTTTTTTTTTTTTTTTTTTTTTTTTAACTCACATAACCCCGCTTGCAGCACGAAGCCATGGCAGGGTCCCTGGGCAAGCCCTCATAGCCCAGAGACAGGCTAAAAGAAAATTTCTATCTACATGACGTCACCCCCCTGTTTTCCGCCCCCCGGCTACCACTTTATTCTGGAAAAGACCTCTCCAATTCATCCCACTCCTCCCCATTCTCCGCCGTCCGCTTCCAGTTCTTCTCCACGTCCCCCCATTCTCCGGAGGACTGAGAGAAGGAATGAAATCATTTTCGGCTCACTCTATCTGCTTAGAGGAAACTTCTCCATATGTCCCCAAATTCCATCGCATTATGATTTAACACCTCGTCACTATACTCCTCGCTAGTCTCAAGCCTGATGTCACGTGGTATGGTCAAGTCAACTTTACTGCTACTAGAGGACATAGTTGACTTGTCAACACCACGTGATGTCTGTCCCAAAACTAACTCCTCGCTATACTCACCACTATTCACGTCCATACTATTACCTTGACGCACGTTAGGTCCACGTCCAGGCATGCCAATTGCCCGACGTCCCGCAAGAAGCCTAGCGTTCGTTGAATCAAGTCCAGTTACACCGTGCATTTGCATATCGCTGACCTCTAGTACGCCTTCATCTGAAGCCCATTGACATGAGATATCTAGTGGGTCACTATCCAGTGTAAAGCTCTGTTTTTTCTTTACTTTCCATAACCGAACTGATCCTACACCTCCTGTTGCCAAGTAATATTCTCCTGGCGCAGCCATTGTTCCCCAAGCAAGACAGTCGATTGGTGACGTGATGTTAATGTCCGTGCGATGGCCAGTGGTCTCAAAGTCTCCCGACAACACGACCACGTGGTCATCGTGCCCATAAGCAAGCAGCTGGCCGTCGGGTGAAAACGCCAACCCGGCAGCTACCGACTTGTCTGTATGCATGCGTCTATGTGGAGCCTCCACCTCAAGTGACCATATTCGAATAAGATCCCGCCTTGGAACCGACTGCAGAAATATTCTCCCATCACCATCACTCGAAGCAAGCATCTGACCATCGGGTGAGAAAGCTACACACCTCATCTCGGAAGCGCAGCCCTTGAAGGTATGAACAACCTGGAAGTCGTCTGGAACTGATAGCAGCAATATAGAACCATCATGCCTGCCTACAGCCATCAGTTGACTATCGGGCGAAAATGCGACAGTTAAGTAACTGTCGTTTTGGAACACGTATTTGGTTCTAACATGCCGTGGCTGGATCGTAAATTTATTCATCCCCAACTCCTCTTTGACATCCATCTCGCCTTCGCCTTTGCCTTCGTGATCCTCTTCATTGATATCGTTGCGCTCTGTTATATCTCGAACCCACGACCTCCGTACAGACCTGTCCTCATGCCATGTGACAATCATCTGACCATCAGGTGAAAACACTGCGCCCAGTACCGCGCTTATGTGGTCCCATGTGTCCGCAAAAACAAGCCACATACGTGATATTGATAACAAGCGTATACCATGATCTCCACCACCTAAAACAATGCGCTGCCCGTCGGGTGAAAATGCTACAGTCCTCGCCCGCCCCAAAAAATCCTTAAAGATATCGACAACTTGCCACTCTGAAATTGACCATAGCTGTAGGATTCCATCATCTGCGCAGGAGGCAAGCATCTTACCATCGGGTGAAAACATTAAACTACATACCCGACCTGAAGGCCCTTTGCGGGTATGAAGCAGTTGTTGATGTGAAACTGACCAAAACCGCATGGCATCGTCACCGCCTGACGCAAGCTGCTGACCATTTGGCGAAAAGGCCAGACTGTTTATCTTCGCAAAATGACCCTTGAAGGCATGCGCAAGATGCTTGTCAGAAACTGACCACACTCGTACGGTAGCATCACAGCCGCCTGTTGCCAGAAATTGATTATCGGGCGAGAAAGCCACACTGTATACCTCACGACTATGGCCTTTGAATGTATAAACAAGTTGTTGGTATGACACTGACCACAGGCACACGGTACTATCGGCACTGCCCGAGGCAAGCAGCTGGCCATTAGGTGAAAAAGCCACACTATGAACATCTCTTCTGTGACCTTTGAACGTATGGATAAGATGCTGCTGTGAGACTGACAGCAGTCGTACAGTGTTATCTGCACTTCCAGAAGCAATAAGCTCTCCATCAGGTGAGAAAGTCACACTATGAACAATGTCGGCGTGCCTGAGCGTTTCAGTTTCCATGTTGTTTTCGAAGGTATGGAGAAGTCGTTGGTCTGAAACAGACCACAGCCGGACAGTTCCGTCAGCACCACATGAGGCAAGCAACTGAGCGCCATGGGAGAAAGCGACATCATTTACTTCAAACTTATGGCCGTCAAAGGTACATACATGAACGACTTCTCCATCTGAAACTGCCCAAAGGTGTAGCTTGTCAGAAGCAGTGGCGAGCAGGTCGCCGTCATGAGAAAAAGCGATACCCCGAATATCGGCGAGCCGGCCTATCTCTATAGTTCTTGCTAGATCAGGGTCCGCAACTGACCTCAGCCACACAGCCGACGTTGGCGACCTAACTGCTACAGCCAACTGCTGACCGTCAGGAGAGTAGCTACAAGCACGAACTTCCTGCTTGAGGAACCATTCAGGCTTTTCCCCAAAAAATACTCCATCCATACAAGCCGCACTCAGATCTGAACCTCTAAGCCAAGCACCACGGAACCGTACTTGCCGTAGGTCTGCATTTTGTAGCCGAGCCTTTTCGAACCAGCCAAAGCTTAAATCCGCACCAGGTATCTTTATTCCCCGCAAATCATACCCACCAAAGCGGACACCTGCCCGTACCAGCATTGTGATTGCATTAGCTGCGCCACGAGAGATATCATTACTATTCTTGGATTGCTGAATATAATCCAGGAGCTGCTCTTGCAAATTTGAGTTCCCCTGAACATGTTCAACGATAAAGCCATTAACTCCGGGATCGTCAACAAGATTGAACTCATTGAGGAGTGCTTGGGCTGGGAATTCCCGAGCCGATGTGAAGTTCCTCCAGATGGATTGAGCAATCAAATAGTCACGGACAGACTTATGTACGAATCGATAGGACTGTCCTCTTCGAATCAACGGTGAACCAAAACGTAAAAGTCGCGTTTTTTCGTCATCATTTGCGAGAAATGGCTTCCAGGGAATATTGTGTGCAGCGCTGTCGGAACTGGTGTAGTCATATGTTGCTTCAAGGAGCTTATGACGATACAGTGTGAGAGCAAATTGCTGACAAAACACGAGGCCGTGTTGGGAGAAGGAGGTTTCTGGGCCCAGGCGGTCAAGCGCACGCTGCTGATCAGCTGTTAACTGGATCTCCCTCAAGCGTGACTCCGCTCGAAGCAGCAAATGGTCAATAAATTTATGATATAATAGTCCTTGCGTGCAATTGTCCGCTCCAGATGCTGGCGTCACTGTCATGACCATGCGCAGAAGAAATGGATTGCTAATGAGGGCTTGTAGCGCTGGCTGAGAGACGTACTGGTGATAATATTCAGCTGAAAACCCCGTTGGCTTTACTGCAACATATTTCTCAATATACATCTTGATATTCGAAGTTGAGAACGGCGCCAGCCAGAATTCCTGTAGTAGCTCCCGTTGCCCAGGAGGGTGGAACTGATTCTGATAGTTGGGTGCTAAATATTCCGGTCTGCTGGTAATGATAACCTTAGCGTTCCAGGTATGGAGTTTGTTATCTGCATAAAAGTTGCGCTCTCGCTTCTCGATTTCATCAAAGCCATCCAGGATAAACACGAATTGCCTTGTACGTTTAGCGTGTTTTATTTCTTCATCACCGAACCCTCTTTCGGTGAAGTAAGTTGCAACCAAATCCTTATTATGCCGTGTGGGGTCGTATATGCTTGCCAGTGAGATGAAGAGTGGAATCACAGCGGTTTCTTTGTCAAGAGCGTTTTCATATTGGGTCCAAAGTTGGCGGGCAATATAATGGTTGAATGTTGACTTTCCAGAACCGGCAGAACCTTGAATAAGACAGACGTTCTGCGGCGTATCTTCCTTCAGAAACTCTTTGAGCCGCTGTTCAAGGTCAAATCGCCCCTGAGGTTCATTCGGGTGGGATATTCCCTGTGCAGGGACATATAGGCTAAACTGGAATTCCTCCATAAACTCGTGTGTGGCTAAATAGTCGTTTTTGAGTTCCTGTAAATGAGAACCGAATTGTTCTGCAAAAAGTCTCTCACGTTGGTCCTTTTCTAATATATACCGCCTTCGAATTAATACTGGCCCAACGAATTCTCAAATATCTTAGTCAGGTCTTTTAAGAATCCGAGATAACGCACCCAGAATTTCTTGAATTTTTGTCACTTTGATCTTGATTTCTGTTGTCTCTGTGAGTGTTTCTTGTAGTGTGGATTCATGTTGTTGCGCCATATGTATGATCTCTGTAGATAACTTTAGCTAAATATTGCTTTTGCCATTCATGGGGTAGCGACACCACTTGTAAGGGTGTCCTTACCGCTTATTTTAGCCAGAGGGGCCATCTCTCGCTGTATATCGTTGACGCAGCAAGCAACCTGCTGAAGAACATCCGAGTTTCCTATTCGCAACAGCAACAGGTCAACACGTTTCTCGAATGCTAGTTTTGCACATGAGGGATTAAATACCTAAGCCGATCTCCATTGTAGCCATATGTGCATAATTCTTAACCACCTTCTCTTTTCTAGCGATATCATCAAGCAATGGCCGCATTTCGGTGGAAAAGGGCAGAAAAAGGTTCCCACATTTCCGGGGAACTAAATTGGCTTTGTTAGCAAAATTCTCAACCAGCATAGGTACCAATATATGGGGAGGGGGGTGCGAGAGGGTGGAGGTGGAAACTGCGGAGAGGCTGGGGAGAAAGAAAGGGGGACGAGAAGTGTGGGAGACCTCGGTTAAGGAGGCCGGAAGAGAGAGAGGGATTCTCTTCTCAGACGGCAGCAAGATCGAGGATAGTAAAGTGGGAGCCGGAGTGTGGGGGAGGTCCACAGTAGTGGCGGAGGTCGTGGGGAAGACAGCGACAGTTTTCGATGGGGAAGTAAGGGGGGTAAGAAGAGCCTTAGAGAGTGTGGGAGAGGAGGTTCTGGTCCTGATCTGTCTGGACTCAGAGGCTGCCACCATGGCAATCCAGAAGGCAGGCAGGGAGGGAAAGGGAAAGACGGAGGACGTGAGAGGGTGGTGGATGCGGTCGCGAGGAGGAGGAGGAAGGGGGGGAGTGCAAAACTGATGTGGGTCAAGGCTCACATCGGAATTGTAGGGAATGAGAAGGCGGATGAGCAGGCAAAGAAGGGGACGGCGCAGAAGGGGAGGGAGGTGGCCACCGGGAGGAGGTAGGAGGTAGGGGAGCATCGCGCTTCCCGATGCAGAAAACAGAAGAACCGTCTGGAAGGCTCTGGAATCAGGTTCTAGAAGGGGAGAGGGGGGGGATGGAACGGGGATGTGTATGTAGAATTTTCTTTGTTGAGCCTGTCTCCGGGCTTTGAGGGCATGCCCAGGCACCTTGCCATGGCTTTGTGCTACAAGCGGGGTTATGTGATTTAAAAAAAAAAAAAAAAAAAAAAAAATAGGTAATAATATATCTTACCAGAGGCCGAAAAATAGCTTTTTGCTTTCTCTGAAAAGGCCAATATCGCTTCATAAAGTTCGGGTAAGGCGGAATTTAGAGAACTTCTCAAAGCCTGTGTTGTTGATTTTGACTTTAATGTAATGTCACTCAGCACCCCTGCCCGCACATATATGCTGGCATAGTACTCGCAACGTGCCATCGTCATAACAATAGTCGCTGTGGTAAACTCGAGGTTCTCGACTAATTCTATATAATTAAGGCCAACCTGCCAATCCATTAGCTCCTTTTTTTTTTTCTTCCTTGTATGCTAACCAAAATGTAACCGCAACTAACCTTCATAATCAGCCTTACACCTGCCCAAACAAGAGCAGTTATCCGCGGGCTATGCTGAATGGCCACGTCCATAATCCTGGCATAGTGCTCAACACTCTTCAGAATTTTCCCTATAGACTCGTGCCAGTGCTGCTTGCGTGCATCAGCCTGAGTTTCTTTTAGATCTTCGATTATCGCTTCGATAAGGTTGCGAGTGGGTGGCAATTCTGAGTTCAAAAGCGACGAGGTAGAACTTGGGTCATTAACTAATCCCGGCATTGCTACGGACGCCAAAGCTAGAGTTGCACTGGAAAAAACGTTATTGGCAGGTGGCGTCTTATCCTTTTGAATGATGGATCTCAATCTGTCCCGGAGTGCGTTTTTGGGATTTTGTCGGTCCATGTTCGAATTCAACGTGGTGGATTAGAACTCAGTTAGTACTGTTTGGGCAGGCTTGTGCAATGAAGTTGTAAAGGCGTGCAGTTGATGACTTTACTGATGCAAAAAAATTAGTTGATGCTCGCCTCCAGACAAAGCCAACTTAATTAATAGTAGTGCAAAGTAAAAACTACCTACAGGCCTTGCTTGCCATAGGAAGATTACTTGGGCTGCGAGATGGGCTTAAATGATCACAGGGGATGTTTTTGCGGGCAACCAGTTAGCTGTCCGCCTTGGTGTACGGGCCAATCCAGAGTAAGTAGCAATTTTCTTTGATGTAGGATTACAGCGTGCAAAACTTGATTCCCTGCCACAAGCTGGTGGCCTGGATGCGGGGTTACGTGACCACAAAAAAAATATGAATTCTACTGAAGAGCCCAGCAGCACGATGAACCCGTACTATTCCGGCATGGGTAATGATGTGCACACCGGGTATCGCCGAGTCCTACATGACCCTGGACGCTTCCGAACGGATTGTTCCGTGCATAGGGTGCGGCCTGACAGGCTGTCTGGTTGGAAGTATTCGGACGCCTGGCTTATGCATATTATGCGTTATGCAATATATGGCATGCACTAATCCACTTCTAGACAACGCACTAGCAAAGCTGGGGACGAGAAAGTTAGATTAATGATCGCAGATATATGTGCAACCTGCAGCACCTGTTTTGACCGTCGCTCTGCAGCTGTTTTGGCCGTCGTTCCGGCAGATGCTCCGGCCGTCGTTTTTGGCAGCTATGGTGCCGGCAGCTTAGTACCGACACCAAATCAAGGGGGTGACAAATTATGTATCCACAACACCACAACTATAGATCTGGAATTTTAAATCTCGTAAATCTATAGTATTTGCTATTGCGAGCAATTCTATGAGATCAGAAAAAAAAAAAAAAAAAAAAAATGCACATGTGAATAGGAAAATAAAAGAGGACATTTTGTATGAGAGATGGTCAAAAATGTAACGTGCCAAGAAGGCAAAAATTTCCTAAATGGGCAATTTTAATACTTACTCAGCTAGTCTTGGCATATTTCTCCTGAGTATTGCATGCATATTATGCAATTTTGCTGCATGCAATGCAATAAGTACTATCTAAACCCGAAAATGCAAGGGACTTGTCATGAGACTAACTCAAAGGAGTAAAGAAAAGCGTAAAAAAGCAGCTGACTAATGGTCGAGCGAAATGTTACAAGGTGTTGGTACTAAGCTGCCGGCACCATATTTTGACAACCATTTTTGCAGCCATTTCAGCAGCCATTTCACCAACCGCTCGCTGTTTTTACCATGGTCTCTGCAGCTGTTTTTTACCGTTGCTTTTACCGTCGTTTTTGCAGACGTTTTAACAGCCATTTCAGCAACCATTTCAGCTGCCATTCCGACGGTCGATTCTGCAGCTGTTTTGGTGTCATTTTGGCAGCTGCCTTGACTCGTTTGGCAGCTGTTAGGAATGTCATTTTGACAGCTGTTTGACAGTCGCTTAAAGCTGTGTACTTATTTCCATCACTTGCATTGATACATTTTGACATTATTGATGGTAGTTTACTTATTTCTTTATTTATATCCTCCGTTCTAACATTATCTCATTCCTATATTCATCTGCTCGACTGTAACAAACGGTTGCAACATTTATCTTTTGCGAACTTTGCCAAGTGGGTACTGTCGCTTACCTATTAGTGACCGAGCACCTATTAGTGACCGACTCTTGGCACTCCTCCTCATACAACTTCCACATGCAATATCTTCGGCGTCAAGCATGCTAGCAACATGAGGTAAGTTGCGGAATACACAGCAGGCGCACCTGAATATTTGGAGGATATTTGATGGCCACACTATATATACACCTTTTGTAATTCAATGATATGCAGAGAAAGTATAGCATTCTGACCCCCCCTTGCATAGCGAAGGATAGCATACACTAAATACTACATGACTATCCTTAACTATAGCTCTTTGCACTCTCAAGTGACTATAGAAGAAGATAGCTAACTTAAATGGTGATAGAATACGGCTGCTCTGGATTTCGGTAGCTTCAAAGCAGTTATCAAAGTGGCCGGAAGAGCCGGAAGTGCCAAAAACTGCCAATATGCTCTCCTATTACTTGCAACAAGCAACTGCATATACTAAAAATGATAAGATTAATAGCTATAAGACTACTCTTATGATTACAATGGTCTGTAATATAATTGGGAGTGTTTGCTACTAGTAAGACATTCTCAAGAACACTATAGTATATTGCAGGACTGACAGTATATATTGCTAGAAAAAATGCTCTCATGAGTGCGACAGCCTCTAGTAGGATGACAAGATTGATAGACCTGATAGATTAACAATAGTATATAGCTACAGAATTAGCTAGTATGGAAGCACCCTCATGGCCATAATTGTTGTTACAGGCTTACCGCAACTGTAGGTAGGGCGGTCAGTAGATGCAGTCAATATACGACAGCCAAGGCATTATAGTCACATAAAATATGCTATATAAGCTATGGAGGCTAGCAAGTATTGCTGGTCATGGCCTGGCAGACGGTAACTCTCTGCATTTACTACCTCCGTGACAATAGTATATGCCTAGCTGATATGATTAATAGATGAGATGAACTTCTTACTATAATGGTCTTATAGGTACCATAATAATTAGCTGGAAGAACCTCTATCAGGGCGATCAGTATCTAGCAATAGTATTGAAGTAGTGTGCTGGGATGAATTATATAAGCAGGCTAAGGATACCTATTATTTCTATATTGCTGAGAATAATAAGGACACTTAAGATTAGTGTTTGCATCGGTCCAAGTCGGTACAAGTCGGTTTTTTCGGTACAAGTTTTTACTTTAGACTGACACCAACTTGTAATCCAAGTCGGATTCTTAACCTCGCCATAGCCCACAGGGCGGCACGCGAGTAATGAAATAAAAAAAAAAAAAAAAAAAAAAGTCGGATTCTTAGGCCCAAGGTCAAACCGACCCGACAAGTTATTACTGATAATCAAACCAACTTGTAATCCAAGTCGGGTTCTTAGGCCCTAGGTCAGACCGACCCGACAAGTTATTACTGATAATCAAACCAACTTGTAATCCAAGTCGGGTTCTTGGGTCCAAAATTAGACCGACTTGTACCGAAAAACCGACAAGTTAAACCGACAAGTACTTGTAACCGATGCAAACACTACTCACATTTAGACTTGCGAATAGAGCTTGAAGTATCCTACCCCCTATAGCATATGCCACCATATACTATGGCCATTAGTGAGTGACAGCAGCTATAAGAGCATAGATGTTAGTACTATTTAACTGGCAATATGTAGGAGCGTAAGAGGGAGGGGGGTTAAATTGACCTGTTGACATATTTATTGATATAGCATGAGCTTGATATTGAATATAGGCAATAGAATATGTAGATAATGTTGTCCCGACATCATTGTATCTATATCACTTTATTTGATGTTACTGGCATCTAAGTTGCCAAAGATATTGTGAAAATGGTTTCTCATGAGGCATGCCAAGATGCGCGTCGTTTCTAGGTAGGCGATCGTTTCCCGATATAAAATAGTATCTGGAAGGTCCGACATATCTAAAATATTTGTTAGTATATATACTTGAATATAACATATGATACATACGTTTTTTTTTTTCTTTTTTTATATTATTACTCGTGTGCCACCCTTGGGCTATGGTGAGGATTTAAGTATGTGATACATGCTTGACTAAAGTCGTAGACCGCTGCTGTTTAAAATTCTAGATATATAGAAGATTCTACTCCTTTAAATACTCAAACAATCTGGTAAATGCTAGCCTTAATTTACCTGAATAGCTGTGGAGAGATTCGTTTAATTGGCTTAAACCTGCCTGAGTAGCCTGGGCTGGCTTAAATAGTCTGGACTGGCCAGAGTCTGGGCACGAGAACAGGACTGGCCTAGTTGGCTTGGACGGCCAGGTCCAGAATTTCACAATCCAGGCCAGTTCAGGATGGCCTATTGGATTTACTGACATTACTTGGTAATTTCTTTTCCTTCTTCGCCTTTGTTATTTCCTCATGTACTGTGTTTCACCACAACCCGACGCATACCATGTCCCGATGCACGTTTTACACCAAAACTGACCGCGCGCGACAACATATATCTCAACCACTAGAATAGAATTTTGTATGCGCTCTTCAGGGGAAATAAATAAAGGGTTATTCTTCACCTTTAAGCCCTCTATTTGTACTGAAAATACATTGTGGTTGATTAATGGCACCATGAGTTTTTCATTAATGTCTTGGCATACATTTATATGGAATTCCCATACAAAGTAATTTTTTTTTTTTTTTTTTTTTTTATATCATTACTCGCATGCCACCCTATGAGTTATAGCGAGGTATATATGAAAGAAAGAACAAAATAAACATCTCTAACTACATGTAGTGCCCATGACTCTCGTACATGGTATGGGTGGTCAATACAGCCTACTTCCTTCGCCCGTCCGACTCATATTGAGTGGTCCTCAAAAGCTTCCTGCCTAACCTGACTCTGTCTATTTCAGTCTTCTCCTCCATACACTACGACTGAGCTGGTTTTCTTCCTTGCCCTGCCATGGCGAGGAGCTACAAGCGGGGTCACGTGAAAAAAAAAAAAAAAAAAAAAAAGAGCTGGTTTTCTTGCCTTCCTCCATCAGCTCGGCCTTTTGTCTCAACTACCTTATCCCCACGGTCTTGCCAAGTGTCTTGCATTAGCAAGAAGCACCCTGAAGCACCCGAGGTTGTGAATACCCCCGGGGTGCGAAAGTGTGGAGAAGAGGAGAGGGGGGAGAGGGGGAGATATATAGTGGAGCCTCCCTGAGGCAGAAACCGGAAGGTCCGTCCGGAGGTTTCTGGAATCAGGTGGTAGAAGTAGATAGAAATTTCTTTGTTTGTTAAGCCTGTCTCCGGGCTTCGAGGGCTTGCCCAGGGACCCTGCCATGGCCACGTGCTACAAGCGGGGTTATGTGATTTAAAAAAAAAAAAAAAAAAAAATGTGAATACCCCCCAAGCGCCTTAAACGCCCTAGATGCACGTCATCTATTCATTCTAACCAGATGCACTAGACAAGGCTCTGTGCGCTCTAGATACACGTCATCTATTCATTGTAACCTGGCGCAGTAACTAAGGCTTTGTGCGCCCTGAATACACCTTATCAATATCCTATGCACCCTGGAGCATGCATGTTACCTGTTGATTATAACTAGATGCACTAACTAAGGTTGTTTACACCCAGGCAGTTTCTAGATGCCTCTATTACGTCTCTGCGTAACTGATAAGTGTGCTATGTACTTTCACGGTATCAACCACTTATACACACTGAAAAAGCTTTTTTACAATAGCAAGTACTGCAGATAGAATGCCTTGTTTGACAACTTTTTTTTTTATTTTTTTTTTTTTTTATTTTACGTGACCCCGCATGCGGCTGTTCACCAAGGCAGAGCTTGTTTGACAACTAATTATGTATATCTAGCTATTGTGATCTATATCCAGGTACCCCTTTATCATCCTATCATGCCATACCATTATCAGTCACCCTACCGCTCCTGCTTCATGTAATATAGTCCATTTTGCCACTCTTGCTGAAATAGAGAATTCGGCTCATTGTGGTGCATCGAGGAGCTTTTTTTGTTTTTTTTTATATCAATACTCACATGCCGCCCTATGGGCTACAGTATGGCGCGAGTTTATTAAAAGGAGAGAAAGACTAAAAACAGCCAATAAGTACATGTAGTGCCGGCGGTGCTCATACATGATGTGGGTGAAATGTCAATACGGAATGGGGTGTTCTTCACTTCCGATCGGGAGCATTGGGAGAGCTGCCCTACCTGTCAATAGCTTATTCTGCCAAATGTCATGCTGTTAAGAGGGGCCTGCCATACCTATAAATATGTGCTGCAACAGTCGCGTCAACAAATATAAACAAACATGTTCTGAGCGCGTCGGCATATTGTATCACCAACCTAGTCAACACTGAACTTGATGTCAGAATAAGGGGTGCTTTCTATAGTATCAACCGGCAACCTAGAAGTGTACTGAGCAACAGCCTATTATCCTATATTGGGTTGTCAGCTGACCTATGTGAATAACAACCAGCGGCTGTAGTAGCCGATTCAATGAGCAGCCTGATGAGCAGCCCAATAAGTAGCCGAGTAAGTGACTCTGTGAGTAGCCCAGGTTCTAAAGCTCCTTTTGCAACAGTTAAACTTTATTTCAATTGAGTAGTAGGCATCCATGACCAAAACAAAGGTTGCGTCCAGACGTACCTACTCAGTGTCCTGATACAATCGACCTTTCGTATTGCGCCCTGTGCACCCCAGCATTCTGATGCTAGATCTTACACCCTATTGCATTCTGATACCACAAGTGAACCTTTAATCAATGACCATTGCATCTCGGCGCATTTGGGTATCCACAATGCAATTACAATAATTGACCTGTAGTCCGACGTTGGCAGTCAGTGTGTGGCCCTCAATTCGTATATATCGCCTTCAGCATTAGGTCGGCGTGAGGCCCTTTTGTAGCCCCATAATTCATACATATTACCTTCAGCATGCCGATTCCATTTCCGCTCAATATCCCATGCGCGTAGTGAATACTCAATAAACTTAACATGTTCAATATCTCATGCATGCACTCAATATACTCAATACTCTGCATTGAGGAAAGACTTGGCGAAGGTGCGGAAGTGGCTGGAGTCCGGGAACAAGACACTAGGCAAGACTGTTGGGATATCGCCATAGCCCATAGGGCGGCATGCGATAAATGATATAAAAAAAAAAAAAAAAAAATAAAAAAAAAGACTGTTGGGATACGTTGGCTTAGACGAAAGACCACGCTGATTCAAGAAGGCAAGAAGACTAGCTCGGTCGTGGTGTACTTGGAGGCAGCGACGGACATAGACAGAGTCAGGGTAGGAGGGAAATTGTTGAGGACAACTCAATACGAGCCAGACAGGAGGAGGAAATAGGCTGTATTGATTTCATACCCTACCTGCACCATGTACAAGTATCGCGGGAACCACATGTAGTTAGTTACTGTTGCGCTTTTTTCTTTCTTTAATTAACACCTCGCCATAGCCCATTGGGCGGCATGCGAGTACTGATATAAAAAAAAAAAAAAAAAAAACTCAATACTCTCTATACCTCATGTGTGTAGTCAATATGCTTAATATTTTCTGCAACTCATGGCATGCTTAATGTGCTTAATACTCTCTACATCTCATATGTACTATGAAAGTGGTCAATTTCTAGCCTGGGTCGAGAATTCATGCCTAATATGCTGAACAGGCTCAATATGCCCAATATTCTCTACTCTCAATATCTCATACTCACCCTCAATATGCTTGATACACTCAATTGGCCCAATCTGCCTAATATCTTCAGGGCGGTCAATTATCTCAATCTGGTAAGTATATCTGAGCTGCTCTGTTAGGACATTGCTGATTTGGGACAAACCACACGCTGGTACAAGAAGGGGCGCTAAAATCTACTGTTATTAACTTCAACTGCTTGTTGGGCCACTCTTCAGGCTACGTGTTGGGCCACTGATTGGGCCGCTCATTAGGTCGGCCACTATAGCCGCTAGTTGTTACTTATATAGGTCGGCTGGCAACCCAATATAGGATGATAGGCTGTTGATCAGTACACTTCCAGGTTGCTAGTTGATACTACTAGAATTATCTCTCACTCTGACATCAAGTTTAGCTACAACTAGGCCACTGGCAGACATGTGCAATGTGTAATGTGTTAATGCACTGAAATCATGTTTGTTGATGTGGATATATTTGCAGATATGTCAAGCTCTCTTAAACAGCGTGAGATGTGGCAGAATGAGCTAAATCTGACATATATAACTTATTCTACCTGAGAGTACGAATATAATAGTATGAACTTAATTTGACAAGATAGCATCTCTGGACGATACCAGATATAGCAATATAAGCTCAACCTTACAGGTATGCTAAGTCTCACTCAACTACGCGAGATAAGCTCAACTCAATAAGTATGCTAGGTCCCACTCAACCACGCATGAGCTCAACTTAAACAGGTATGCTAGCTCCTACTCAACCATACGAGATTTAGCAATATGAGCTCAACTTAAAGGTATGCTAGGTCCCACTCAACTACATGAAATATACCAACATGAGCTCAACTTAACCAGTATGCTAGGTCCTACTCAACCACGCGAGATATGGCAACAATAGCTCAACTTAATAGGTATGCTAGGTCCTCCTTAAGCTAAATTTGACAGGTATTGTAGACCCTTCATCAATAGTATAAGATGAGGCAGAATGAGCTGAATCTGATGGGTATGACAGATATCCATCAATGGCTAGATATGGGCTCAATCTACAAGGAGAGCAGTACCATTTCCACATTGTAAGATGAGACCGGATAACCTTAATTAACAGGTATAATAAGTCTCTCAACAGCATAATTTTTTTTTTTTCACATAACCCCGCTTACAGCGCCAAGCCATGGCAGGGTCCCTGGGCAAGCCCTCGAAGCCCGGAGACAGGCTTAACAAACAAAGAAATTTCTATCTACTTCTAGAACCTGAGGCTCCACTATATATCTCCCCCTCTCCCCCCTCCCCTCGGTCAAAGGACACAAAGGGATAGAAGGAAACACCAGGGCGGACAAGGCGGCCAAGATAGGCACGGCAATACAATACGAAGACGACACCATCACAGAAGCGGGAATAAGACAGGAAGCCAAAAGCCTCAGGGCCGAAGAACGGAATCGCCTCCACCTCTCCTACCGACCCCCCCAAAGCATAGACAACCGCCGGAGAATCGCAATCCTGGCCGGAATCCTAGGGAACAAGGGACTCAAAGAGTGGAGATACGCCATAGGAAAGGCTGACTCACCAGAGTGCAGATGGTGCGGGAGAGCCCCAGAAAATCTAACACACATAACCAACGACTGTCGGACATGGAAGAAAAAGATGAAAGACGGAGCGAATGGACTAAAACACCCGGACAAGGACACCAACTTGGCGGAAATCTTGGAATGGGCAGGGGAGGAGTAGGATGGGCTTTAACTTTTACTTTTCTTTTATTTTTTATTTTTTTACAAGTCTATGGTCATGTACCTAAACATCGCCATAGCCCTTAGGGCGGCATGCGATTAATGAAATAATAAAAAAAAAAAAAAAAAAAAAAAAACCCCTCCCCTCTTCTCCACTCCTTCGCATCCCGGCAAGCAAACTTCCCCGACGGCAAATTTTTACCCGACCCGGGTCGGTAAATCGCACGGCGCACTAAAACCTGATCCCGGAGAAGAACCTTTCCAACTCATCCCACTCCTCCCCATTCTCTGCCGTCCTTTTCCAGTCCTTCTCCACATCCCCCCATTCTCTGAAGCCTTCTGGGCGAAACCTCTGCTGACTGCACTGGAAGGCTAGGTGCTCCCCCGTCTGGACCTCCCCGCAGCTGCACTTCTCCGATTCCGCCGCTCCTATCCTCTTCAACCACACTCCACATCTTCCTCTCTCCAGGCGCATGGCAGTGAAGTTGGACACCGCTGTCCTATTCCACTCCACAACCTTCCCCTTTCCAAAGCCCTCCACTTCTCTCCTCTCCTTCCTCCACGCTTTCACCCTCTGGCGCACTCCACTTCCAGTGGCCACCTCCTTGCCCTGCATCCCCGTCCCCTTCTTCGCCCACTCATCCGCCTTCTCGTTGCCTGCGATTCCGATATGAGCTTTTACCCACAACAGTTTCGCATCCCCCCCTTCTTCTTTCTCCTCGCCACTGCATTCACCACCCTTCTCACATCCTCCGTCTTTCCCTTTCCCTCCCTGCCTGCCTTCTGAATCGCCATGACAGCAGCTTCAGAATCTAAGCAAACCAGGACCGGTACCTCCTCCGGTACACTCTCCAGCGCCCTTCTCACCCCTCTCACCTCCCCGTCAAAAACCGTCGCCGTTCTCCCTACTACATCCGCCACCACCG
Source organism: Kalaharituber pfeilii (assembly GCA_015179045.1). Classification (NCBI taxonomy): domain Eukaryota; kingdom Fungi; phylum Ascomycota; class Pezizomycetes; order Pezizales; family Pezizaceae; genus Kalaharituber; species Kalaharituber pfeilii. The sequence continues at coordinate 124,958 of WHUZ01000082.1, read as the reverse complement.
CTGATCTCCCCCACACCCCCGCCCCCACCTTGCTGTCCTCGACCTTACTACCATCCGAGAAGAGAACCGCTCTCCCTCTTCCGGCTTCCTCAACCGAGGTCTCCCACTCTTCTCTCCCTACCCCCTTTCTACCTAGCCTCTCTGCGCACTCCACTTTCACCTTCTCACACTCTCCTCCCCATGAGATCTCCTCGCCCTCCTCCGAGAACCTTGACCACTGCCCCTGCCAGCGGTCCAAAACGCTTTCATATCCATCCCCCTCTTCCAGGGCCCACTGCACCCCCCAGTCCTTCCAGTTCCTCATCCCCTCCTCCTTCTCCTCATTCCCTCTCCTGAAATCTCCTGTGCATAGGAAGCGAGCGCATTCATCAACGGAAAGAGCACTTCAATGTACCTGGGCACCTAAAGCACCATCAACGATGCGGAACTGATTGCGATGAGCCAAGCACTAATCCAGCAAGACGGGGAGCTACTCATAATATCAGACTCCAAGACAGCCATAACAAAGATGCGGAAAATCGCTAACGGGGATCCCACCCACGACGGAGCCATACAACTAGTAAGGGACCAGTGGGAGGCCAGAGTCATACGAGGTGACTTGGACGTGGCAATAATGTGGGTGAAAGCCCACATAGGCGTACACGGAAACTCCGAAGCGGACAGGGCAGCAAAAATCGGCACAGCCCTGCCATACACAGACGAGATCATCACGGAGGCGGGCATGCGTCAACTGGCGAGGGCACGAAGAAGCAAAGAATGAGACAGACTACACCTAAGCTACCGGCCCCTGCAGCGATTAGGAACCCGTGTCGCCGTCCTAGCGGGAATCTTAGGCAACAAAGGCCTATGCCGCTGGAAATATCAGATCGGGATAGCCGACGGCCCCCAAATGCCGGTGGGGCGGCCAAAATCTGGAGACCACCACACATGTGCTGACAGAATGCGAAGTTTGGAAACGGAGATGGCCGGGGGAGGAGGAGGACATAAAGAATCCCCCAAGAGACGGAGACAGAGACAAACTGGTGGAATTACTGGATTGGGTAGGACGGGCATAGCTACTTCTTGCTTTGAGACTCATCTATTTATTTCTTTCTTTTCTTATCATACTATCATGTACCTAACCGAAATCTCTCTCGCCATAGCCTGTAAGGCGGCATGCGAGTAATGATATAAAAAAAAAAATAAAAAAAAAAAAAATAACCGAAATCTCGCCATAGCCTCACAGGCGGCACGCGAGTAATGATATAAAAAAAATTAAAAAAAAAGAAAAAAGAAAAAAGAAAAAAATAATAAATAAAAAAGGAAAAAAAAAGAAAAAAAATTCCTCCTTAAACTCGTGTGTGGCTAAATAGTCGTTTTTGAGTTCCTGTAAATGAGAACCGAATTGTTCTGCAAAAAGTCTCTCACGTTGGTCCTTTCTAATATATACCGCCTTCGAATTAATACTGGCCCAAAGAATTCTCAAATGTCTTAGTCAAATCTTTCAAGAATCCGAGATACGCACCCAGAATTTCTTGAATTTTGGTCACTTTGATCTTGATTTCTGTCGACTCTGTGAGTGTTTCTTGTAGTGTGGATTTATGTTGTTGCGCCATATGTATGATCTCTGTAGATAACTTTAGCTAAATATTGCTTTTGCCATTCTGGGGGTAGCTACACCACTTGTAAGGGTGTCCTTACCGTCTATTTTAGCCAGAGGGGCCATCTCTCGCTGTATATCATTGACGCAGCAAGCAACCTGCTGAAGAACATCCGAGGCTCCTATTCGCAACAACAACAACAGGTCAACACGTTTCTCGAATGCTAGTCTTGCAAATGAGGGATTAAATACCTAAGCCGATCTCCATTGTAGCCATATGTGCAAACTTCTTAACGACCTTCTCTTTTCTAGCGATATCATCAAGCAATGGCCGCATTTCGGTGGAAAAGGGCAGAAAAAGGTTCCCACATTTTCGGGGAACTAAATTGGCTTTGTTAGCAAAATTCTCAACCAGCATAGGTACCAATATATCTTACCAGAGGCCGAAAAATAGCTTTTTGCTTTCTCTGAAAAGGCCAATATCGCTTCATAAAGTTCGGGTACTATGTTCTACCGGGATATTGCGCACGACCGGGATGTTGCGCACTAGCGTGGCGCTAGTGCGCTAGCGCAATTACTTGATAACACTACAGTTGCGGGGCATTGTGGGGCACAGCAACGCAACAACAATCATTCCCGGAGGTCTATAGAACCCAGCCATGGCAAAAGATCAAGAAGCGAAAATTCAGGAGGCTATTAAGGGCCTTAAAGATGGTAAGTTCAAGTCAGTTCGGAGAGCAGCAGACTTTTTAGGATTAGCTGAAGCTACAGTGAGAAATAGATATAAAGGGAAGACTACTACTCGTAAAGTTAGTCATGAGAGTCAGCAGCATCTAGATAAAGAGCAGGAGAAGGCAGTGGTAAGATATCTTGAGCGAATGGATGATATGGGATTTCCTATTGAGATAGAAACTTTGAGAGAGATTGCTACTAGTTTAATTATTAAATGTAAGGGGGGTATTAAGCAAGATTTAGGCAAAAATTGGGTACGCAGGTTTGTGAAAAGACACCCAGAGGTCAAGCAGAAGTTAGCAACAGCTCAGGAGCGCCAGCGGCCAGCAGCAAATAATCCGGAAGTGGTAAAAAGGTTTATTCAGGCAGTGCAAAAAGTGATAGCAAGGAATAAGATACCCGCAGAGAATATAGGGAATATGGATGAGAAAGGGTTTATGTTAGGAAGAGGAAGCAAATGCAAAGTGATTTGTAGAGCTGGGAGAGAGCATGTGCGAAAGAGGGTGGATGGAAACAGAGAAACAATTACAGATATTGAGACAATTAATGTAGCCGGTAAAGTATTACCTGCATATATTATATATAAAGGAAAAACTCATGTAGCAGGATAGTATGCAGGTATAACTCCAGAGGATAATGAAGCAAGATTTAACCACTCACCTAAGGGATGGACAGATAATAAAATTGGTCAAGACTATTTGCAGAATCATTTTTACCCCCTAGCAATGAAATTGTCTAAAAAAACTCATTGTCTTGTATTGTTTCTAGATGGACATGCCTCTCATTGCTCTTGGGAATTTCTTTCATGGTGTTTGGAGCATGATATGTTAGTGTTTTGTCTTCCCCCACACTCAACGCATCTTCTACAGCCTTTAGATGTTGGGTTATTTGCACCTCTACAACATGCCTATAGTCAAGAGGTGGATACCTTTACTAGAGAGAATTTTGGTATTGTTAGAAAAGGAAATTTTTGCCAATGCTTAAGACAGCTCGAGAGCGTGCCTTTACGGAGCAGAATATCAAGTCTGGATGGGCAGGGACTGGAATATATCCTAGCAACTATAGAATCCCCCTTGGCAATATGCAACATACAGCTATCGAAAAATACCTCTCTCCAGTACGTCCAATATCCTCCCATAGTGTTTATACTCCTAGGACACCAAAAGCACTCAAAAGACGTACTATTCGCTTCATTCAACGACTTCCAAATGCCTCTCAGTCAGAAATCAAAAAGTCATTTCTTAAGCTCTCATCAGCAGCATTAGGAGCAATGACTGAGGTTGATATTGAGAGAGATATCAATATGAAACTCAAGAGGCGTGGTAAGAAACTCAAGACACAGGACCAAAGACGTCTTCCAGTCATTGGGCCCATCACTGGAAAGGATATTATCAGGCTCAAGAAGCAGCTAGAGATGGAAGAGCAAAAGAAGCAAAAACCGAAAAAAAAAAGAACATCCAAGTCGAAGTCACAGCAACCACAGGCCAAAAACAAGCGTCAACCATCCCAACGTACTCGCAAACAAGCTAGATTTGCTTCAGAGTCACCAGAAGCCTGGTCTGATACAGATGACTCTGAAACATCTGATGCTGCCTCAGATACCACTTTGGATACTATAGTTGTTCAGACACCACTTCCGCCCACAAGACGCCAGCTCTTTCCTACTTCGTACCCACCATCTAGACCCACAAGAGCATCTACCACAATGGCTGTGAGACTTAGGAAATGATTCTGCAAAAGTTAGATCTTCAAGTGTCTGTCCTTCCCAAATAGGTATGTTACCAAAATCACCCCACCTGAAAAATTTCTGTGTGCTTAAACAAGGTCCGAAATAGGTTTCTACATGTATCTAGATGCATTATATTTAATCTGAAGTCAATTGAACAAGTCGTTGAATTTTGACAAGTCATTTATTAGTCACCCGAAAGTGCGCAATATCCCGGTTATGCGCAATATCCCGGTAGAACACAGTAAGGCGGAATCTAGAGAACTTCTAAAAGCCTGTGTTGATGATTTTGACTTTAATGTAATGTCACTCAGCACCCCTGCCCGCACATATATGCTGGCGTAGTACTCGCAACGTGCCATCGTCATAACAATAGTCGCTGTGGTAAACTCGAGATTCTCGACTAATTCTATATAATTGAGGCCAACCTGCCAATCCATTAGCTCCTTTTTGTTTTTGCTTCCTTGTATGCTAACCAAACTGCAACCGCAACTGACCTTCATAATCAGCCTTACACCTGCCCAAACAAGAGCAGTTATCTGCGGGCTATGCTGAATGGCCACGTCCACAATCCTGGCATAGTGCTCAACACTCTTCAGAATTTTCCCTATAGACTCGTGCCAGTGCCGCTTGCGTGCATCAGCCTGAGTTTCTTTCAGATCTTCGATTATCGCTTCGATGAGGTTGCGAGTGGGTGGCAGTTCTGAGTTCAAAAGCGACGAACCACGTACAGGAGTGGTAGAACTTGGGTCATTAGCTAATCCCGGCAATGCTACGGACGCCAAAGCTAGAGTTGTACTGGAAAAAACGTTATTGGCACCAGGCAGAATTGTGCGGGACTTCTTTGAGTTAGATACCCGGCCATTGTTTGCCTGGCACAAGGTCTTATCCTTTTGAATGATGGATCTCAATCTGTCCCGGAGTGTTTTTTTGGGATTTTGTCGGTCCATGTTCGAATTCAACGTGGTGGATTAGTACTAAGTTAGTACTGTTTGGGCAGGCTTGTGCAATGAAGTTGTAAAGGCGTGCAGTTGATGAGTTTACTGACGCAAAAATATTAATTGATGCTCGCCTCCAGACAAAACCAACTTAACTAATAGTAGTGTAGAGTAAAGGCAGCCTGCAGGCCTTGCTTGCCTTAGGAAGATTTCTTGGGCTGCGAGGTGGGCTTAAATGATCACACGGGATGTTTTTGCGGGTTTCCGGGCTGTGAAGGCGTGAAGGAAATTTCACTGCCCTGCGCCTGGAGAGAAGGAGATGTGCAGTGTAGTTGAAGAGGATAGGAGCGGCTGAGTCGGATAAGTGTAGGTGCGGGGAGGTGCAAACGAGGGTTTTTTTTTTTTTTTTTTTTTTTTTTTTTTTTTTTCATTACTCGCGTGCCGCCTGACAAACGAGGGAGCATCTCGCTTTCCGGTGCAGAAACCAGAACACACACACACAGAAGGTTGAATCAGGTTCTAGAAGATAGAGGAGCGGGGGCGAAGGGGAGACGAGGTTATGTATGTAGAAATTTCTTTCAGCCTGTCTCCGTAGTCTGGTTGCACCAACCCTCCGACCGTACCTGTCTCCGGGCTGTGAGGGCTTGCCTGCCATGGCTTAGCGCTGCAAGCGGGGTTACGTGATTTAAAAAAAAAAAAAGTTTTTGCGGGTAACCAGTTAGCTGTCCGCCTGGGTGTACTGGCCAATCCAGAGTAAGTAGCAATTTTCTTTGATGTAGGATTGCGACATGCAAAACTTGATTTCCCTGCCACAAGCTGGTGCCCTGGATGAGGTGGAGAGATATGGGAAGGAGAAGGTCATGGAGTGGAATAGGGGAGCATTGCGCTTCCTGGTGCAGAAACCAGAAGAACCGTCCGGAAGGTTCTGGAATCAGGTTCTAGAAGGGGAGAGGGGGGGTGGAACGGGGATGTAAGTAGAACTTTCTTTGTTAAGCCTGTCTCTGGGCTTTGAGGGCTTGCCCAGGGACTCTGCCATGGCTTAGCGCTGCAAGTGGGGTTACGTGATTTTTTTTTAAAAAAAATAAAAAAAAAAAAAAAATTCTCCCTGGTAGGGCACAACAAGCACACCGTTTTATAACGACCTTGGATAATGCCCATTACCTGAACTAAATACACTTTGATTGCACTTAAGCTTGGGGAGGTAGTTAGGCGGAGTGGAAGTGATAAAGAAAGCTCCCGGCAGACCAAGGGGATGAACAGGACCCACGGGCAGAAGTTTGAAGTGGGCAGAGACATGATAGGGTATCTATAGAGCAGAGGAAGTCGCGAGCTACTACTTCTACTTATCTAATATTTCTATTTGTTTCCTTTGTATATAGTCTTGTTATAGTATAGGGCGGTATATGACTAAGAAACTAAAATTAATTTATATTAAATAGAGTTAAAACTAACTTAGATAAAAATTATTTATATAGTAAATTATTAAATTTTTAATTTTACATTTATTTCAACTTGTTAGTCTAAGTTTTTAAATATAAAAAGATCTAAATTATTAACTAAGTTAAATTAATATTTTTAATAAAACTTAACTTATACTAAAAAACTAAAAAATTAAACTAATAAGTATTTATATCTAATATTTTATATTAGATAATTATAAGTATAATAAAGTAATTATTATATAATATATGATTATCTTTAATAATAAATTATTTATTAATAGTTGTTTTTTTTAATTAAGTAGAATTTTTTAATTAAAAGTACTATTTATTTATTTTTCTTCTTTAATTAGTTATTTTTTTCTATTTATTTATTAGTACTATAATTTTTATAGTATTAATTATTTTTATTATTAAGATTTTTTTCTCTTTTTCTTAAGTTTCTTTTTTTTAAAACTTTATATTTTACTAATTTTATTATTTACTTCTCTTTTCTAGAATATAGTTACAATATTAGAATAAAGTATTAACTTTTTAGTTTATATTTGTTACGGCTAAGGTGAGACTTACCCGACCAGGGGAACACTACCCTGAACCCTTAGTAAGGCCAATGCTGCTAGACCGGACTGATCACCCGTTAGGCTTGGCAGAGGGTTCTTTGTCTTCCGAATAGGGTAGTGCTAAGGAAGTGTGTGTCATTGTTGATTGTAAGGTCTTTGTACCTGGCACTCGGTTTATGGAGCTGATATGCGCACATGCACTAGTACATGTTATTACCTTGTGTTTGTACTACTTCTTGCATGTTTCCATTACGTTTACCTGTTAATACAGGTATTGGCATTGATAAGGAGTTGCCACATTGTCAGTCCTTTGTTTATTCGCTTGCCTAGTCATGTATGATGTGCTTAATCAAGACAAGCGGTGTTCTAAGTTCTCTATTACTCTGAAACCTATCGTTTCCTCATTACGCCCGTGAATCGCTCCGCTCCGCTGCGCGCTCCACGCAAAACAGCTGCCCTTCCGGCCCGCCGTATATACAACTCCGTAGCCATTCCGGCCCGCAGCATATTCGCCTCCGTGGTCCTTTCGGCCCGCCGTATACACACCTCCGTAGCCGTAACATCCAGAGCCTTCCAGCGCCTACCGGAGCCTAGCCACTCACGCCCGTAACAATATTTCTTTTATAATAACCAATTTTATAGTTAAATAAAGCTAGTTTTTTTAATCTATTATACTTGATAATAAAATAGCTTTCTAATAGTATTAAAAATCTATAAATTATTATAATTAGTTTATACTATAATAATAAGCTTTATACTTTTATATATTTTTTTATATTAATTTATTATATATTTAACTACTACTAATATTTCCTTATTAGATATATTATAATTAATTTCAGTTAGTATAAGTATATAAAAATAAAATATAATTAAGTATAGCTTACTAGTTTTCTATTTCTTAATAGAAATATTAAGCTCTTTTGAATAGTATATTATATTACTAAATGAGCTGAATTTAATAAGTATACTAGCTCTTAATAGTATTAGATCTATAAATATAAGCTCAATCTCCTAGCTATAGCAGACTCTATTTAATAGTAAGCTTATAGTAAAGTACTATTTTAAGATCAATTTGATAATCAAACAGGTATAATAAGTATCAAAGTATATGTTACGGCTAAGGTAAGGCTTACCCGAGTAGGGGAACACTTACCCTGAACTGTTCGTAAGACCAATGCTGCTAGAGCGGCCTGATCACCCGTGAGGCTTGGCAGAAAGTTCTTTGTCTTTCGCATAGGGAAGTGCCAAGGAAGTGTGTGTCATTATTTATGGTCTTTGACTTGTTAAGCACTCGGTGTATGCGCACATGCATCAGTACATATTATTATCTTATGCTTGTACTACTTTTGCATGTTTCTTTGTTACGATTATTGGCATTGTTGAGGAATTGCTGTTTCTTTATTTGCTTGCCTAGTCATGTATGATGTGCTCAGTCTATTTAAGCACAGGCGATAGCACAGTTGAAGAATCAAGACACAAGCGGTGTTCTAAGTTCTCTATTACTCTGAAACCTATCGTTTCCTCATTACGCCCGTGAATCGCTCCGCTCCGCTGCGCGCTCCACGCAAAACAGCTGCCCTTCCGGCCCGCTGTATACACGCCTCCGTAGCCATTTCGGCCCGCAGCATATACGCCTCCGTAGCCATTTCGGCCCGCAGTATATACGCCTCCGTAGCGACTTCGGCCTGCCGAATAACGCACCTCCGTAGCCGTAACATCCAGTGCCTTCCAGCGCCCACCGGAGCCTAGCCCCTCACGCCCGTAACAGTATACTAGACAGTCATTTTTGTAGATAGTTATTATTTAATGAATTTATATATTATATATTACATGTATAGAGGAAGTATAAGGAATTATATTGTATAATAGGCAGAGCGCCAGTTGTTACAGCTAAGGCAAGACTTATCCGACTAGGGGAATACTTTTCCTGAACTGTTCGTAAGACCAATGCTGCTAGAGCGGACTCATCACCCATGAGGCTTGGCAGGACGTTCTTTGTCCTTCGAATAGAGAAGTGCTAAGGAAGTGTGTATCATTGTTTATAGTCTTCGGACTTGTCAAGCACTCAGTATATGAAGCTAATATGTGCGCATGCATTAGTACATATTATTATTTTACGCCTGTACTACTTTTGCATGTTTCTTTATTATGTTTATTAGCATTGTTAAGAGATTATCATTTCTTTATTTGCTTGACTAGTCATATATGATGCACTCAGTTTATTTAAGCACAGGCGATAGCACAGTTGAAAGAATCAAGACACAAGCGGTGTTCTAAGTCCTCTATAACTCTGAAACCTGTCGTTTCCTCATTACGCCCGTAAACTGCTCCGCTCCGCTGCGCGCTTCACGCCGAATAGCTGTCCTTCTGGTCCACAGTGTATACACCTCCGTAGTAGTGAGCGGCACGAGCTAGCTCGAGCCGAGCTGGAGGGTGAGCTCGAGCTGGCCTGGCATGAGCTCGAGCCTAGATTGATTATATATATAATATTGACAAACTAAATTAAGCTAAGCTAAATTTTCATCTTTCTCACTACTATCAGCTAAATTGAGCATTTCGAAGTTGTTTGTAGGTCAGAATGAGCTCCAAGACTCTAATTATTACTATATTAGGTATTTACAGTTTATGAAACCTTGCACTGGCTAAGCATTTTAGCGAGCTGGCAAGAAAAACACTAGCATGATCTTGGCTCGAGCTCATGCCAGGCCAGCTCGAGCTGGCTCGGCTCGTGCCGCTCACTACTCCGTAGCAATTCCGGCTCACAGCCTACACACCTCTGTGGCCATTTCGGCTCGCAATGTATACATCTCCATAGCTATTTCGGCCCACCGTATATACATCTCCGTAGCCGTAACATTTAGTACCTTCCAGCGCCTACCGGAGCCTAGTCCCTCATGCCCATATAACATTATACCGTTTCTTCTACATCCACCCTGCCTCACAATGTCGGCTCAAGAAGGATCATCAACTCTTTCACTCACCTGGAGCGACCTCTCTCCAGCGCCACAGGAGTTGGTAAGAGAATACACGCCACAGCATTTGTGGCCGAAATCCCTCTCCACCCCCTCCGTATATGGTGATGATGATGATGATGATGATCTAGGAAGCACTCATAGTAGTATAGTTCTTAGCCATACCGACCCCACTAATGTATCCAAGCATGCCAAGGGGAAGCAGCGACAGAGCCACCTGTCTAAAATGAGCAGAATAACTACATCAGCAAAAAAGGGAGTCCACAACACGCGATCCCGGGTCAGCACGTCATCAACGCATGAACTCGTGCTACTGCGTCCCCAACGTGGAGGGCGCAGTCTACTGAATAACTCCTCAGGGACGCAGTTGACCCAATAGGCCTCTTCATAACTCAGGCCACCTAGTGAGTCTCGCTGGGAACGCAGGTTATCTTGTGAGTCTCGTTGGTAACGCATGTAATCTGGTGGATCTCGTTAAGCACGCTGTTGACATGATTGGGCTCGTTGGGGACGCAATTCACGCTATGGCCTCGTTGAGGGTGCACTGTGACTGTAGTACCACGTTGTCAACTCTGTTTACATATCCTCATGTGTTCTCAATTCAGTATATATCGAATTATTTATTCAATTTCTAGCAGTGATATATACAGGTGCCCTTTCACCACCCCTCCATGCCACACCGATCCACTGCATCGCCGTACCCTTTCAACACCCCTCCATGCCACACCGCTGCACGGCATTCCCGTATATTGAGCCTTCACAAGCATGGCAGGCGCCGCAGAGGAAGGCCTGCCATACCTGCTAAATTGAACTCATTCTGCCATTCTCGTGCGGTCGAAAGGGCCCTACAATAGCTGTCAGATTGAGCTAATATTCATACATCTCGCGACGTTTTTTTTTTTTTTTTTTTTTTTATATCATTAATCGCTTGCCGCCCTATGGGCTATGGCGATGTCTTAAATACATAGATAAGTGATGGATAAGTGCGAAAGAACGGTAACACTAAAATAAAGAAAACGGGTCTCCTCACTCCCCAAGCATCTCTATCAGCCTCTTCAGCGGGTCCTCCTCCCCCTCTTTGCCCCGGGGGGGCCTTCTGACGTGCTCTTCCCCCCCAGGCCACCTCCGTCTCCACACTCTGCACTCGTCCAATACGTGTCTCGTTGTCTCCTCTTTCTCCCCACACCATCTGCATTCGGGGCCATCCCCTTCGCCTACGTGCCATCTCCACACCCGTAGCCCCTTCCCTCCTAACAATCCTGCCAGTTGTCCAGTCATGTGTCCGAGCCTCTCCAATGGTCTATATGACAACTTCAGCCGGTTCCTCTCCCCGGCTCTCTCTCTCCTGCTCCCTTATCTCGTTTCCGCTTCTGTTATCAGGTCTGGCTCATTCTGTAACGCCGTGCCCACTCTAGCTTCCTCATCCGCTGCCTCGTTACCCAGGATGCCCTTGTGTCCCTTGACCCACAACACAGCCGTGTTCCAATCACCTCGGTCTGCCCTCCTCTCCCATGCTTCCCGAAGCTGGTTTGTCGCCCCGTCGTGGTGTTGGGTCTCCCAAAGACGTAGATGCCATTCTGCTAATCGCATATTTCGAGTCAGTTATAATCATCAGTTCCCCCTCCACCCTATCCATTGCCTCGCTTATCGCAATTAGCTCTGCGTCGTTCACTATAGTCTATGGCATGTTCGCTCAGGTAGATCGAGATCGACTGGCCTCCCCGATGTACTCTCGCTCCTGCTCTGCCTCTTCTCATACTCCTGTCCGTGTATACAGGAGTCTAACTCACGTCCATGATATTGTCTATGTGTCTAGTCCATGCCGTCTGTTCCGCATCCCTCTGTAGGGTCAGTAGGATTGCTAGCGGTAACTCCCTGCTGTGTATTAGTGAGCCTCACAAATACCATGCCTCCTCCTTGCTCCTCCTGAGTCTCTCCTCTGGAAACCTCAATGCTCTCGTCTCCACTCGAGTTGCCTCCCATCTCACAAATGTGTCTGTAGACTCTAAATTGGCCAGCTCTTCTACTACGTTACACCTGGTGCCCCAAGGGGCATTCATGATCTCTCGTGCCACTGTATACTGCCACTTCTCCAGCTTTGCTATACCGCTCTACCATGTCACCATACCCTTTCACCACCACTACCGTTTCACTACTACTTCACAGCATTCCCATAGATTGAGCCTTCCACATCTCGCGCCGCAGAGGAAGGGCTGCCATACCTGTTAAAGTAAGCTCATGTTCACATATCTCGCGCCGTCGAAATGGGTCCTTAAATTGACCTCATTCTGCCATTCTCGTGCTGTCGACTGGAGCCTACAATACGTGTCAGATTGAGCTCATGTTCATACATCTCGCGACTTTGAAAGAGACCCACCATACCTGTGAATTGAACTTACATTACCACATCTCACACCGTTGAAAGGGCCCTGGCACTAGTGTTCGCATCGGTGTGAGCTGAGTCGGTGTAAGCCTTTAATAAAATTCCTCCGACCCTACTTTAAACTCATTCAGGAACCGAGTGGTAGTTGTACATTATCATACCGACTCAGTCACGCCGTACTGTGGTTCACCACTTTCCCGGACACACCACTTTCCCGGACACGTTTGCCACCAAAAGTGCACAACTTCAACGACCAACATCTCAACAACCACGAGGAACTACAACATTCTGAGTATAACAGGAGAAACTACTTAAGCTAATCTCACACATCTATGCCCTTCTAACATGAATAACAGACCCGACACTTTCAGTATCACTTGAGTCATTTTGCTCATCTTCAGCCTCCTCCCTATCCTGCCCCTGCTCCTCATTCTCTGTCTCGTCCTGCCCCTCCGGCCCCTCCTGCCCATCCTGCTCAGCTTCCTGTGGTCTATCTTCATCCTCCTGATCCTCCTCAGAGCCAGTGAGCTCATCTCGTTTGCGCTTTTTACCCCGTTTAGCTGCCTTTGCTGCTGCCTCCTCCTCACGAGCCTTGACAGCCTCTAGTGCCTCAATGCTGCTGATAAGCACTGCCGTGACATTTAGTTTACGGCGATCAGACTTAGGCTTATCCTTCAACAAAGATCTAAGACGTTGCACCTCAATTTGAGCTATGTCACGCTCTGCCATAGCAATTTCAGCTGCATGGCTAAAATGTTTCAGTGCTGACTCTGTAGTTTGCGAGAATATCTCCGGACCTTGGAGAGTCTGCTTGGCATATCTGCGTAGTGTTCGTGGCGTCTTTGGGGTAGCAGGAGTAGGAATCGTGATTGGTGGAGGAATAGATGCTTTCTGAGGCGGAGAGAGGTTGTATTCATGGTAAACCTTGTTAGGATTAAAGGGGATAAGTCCAGTTGCTCGGAAGGAATTTTTAAGCGTGTGGCGAGTGTAGGCTTTATCTCTAGCTGCTTTGAAGATCGTATAGAAGGACTCTTTATTGATGCTGATTCGTCCTTCACCCATGTTGTATACTCTTTGGACTTCCTGTTTATAGTAGGTACTCAACGCACCAAAAACACCAACATCTACGTAGCGGCTGAAGTGCATGCGTAGTATGAGGTGGCAAACACAATGCTAGGATACAATTATCGTAGCAATACTTGAGGAAGTGATATGTAACATGTGAATGGTGATTATCGAGAATTAGCAGACGATACTTGCCAGCAGCTCGGTCCCTCGTAGCTGGATCAAATACTTTCACAAGCCATTCATAGGTTAGATTATCATTGGTATATCCTGATGAAGAATGTGCGAAGAATGCAGCTCTTGTAGCTTCAACACCTCTCATCCAACCAACGTATAATGCAGCTCCTTTGTAGATGATCAATGGTGGCAAGGCATCACCAATACCGGATATGCAATCCAGAATTGTAACAAGTTCTCGGTTGCCATCTACTCAAATAGGAAGTATAATTAGTATGACGTCACTATGACTTATATTTGATATACCTTGACTTCGTCCACCTCCTTTTCTATTGCCAGTAAATCGTATGATCTTACTATTAGCTGCTACACCTAATAGAACTCCTTTCTCATCCATATTGTATATGTTTTTTTCGTCAATAGCAAAGTCACATCGAGCTTCATCAAACTGCTTGAAGTTAGCCCATGCAAGTCTAAATAGTATTAAGGTACATACCAGATCGAATAAGCTTTTGAAAATCTCGTAGCTAGTAGAAAACTGGCGCTCTTTGTTCCTTGCTTTGTAGAAAATAGATTCCAGATCAGATTCTCTAGCTATGAACCGGGTAACCCAATTTATCCCAGGCACTTTTCTTGTAATTGCTACTACAACCTCTCGTACATAGCTAGCATTAACTGCAAATCCCCATTTGTCCTTCCTAATAATCCAATCCTTCACTACCTTGACTTGCTTAGGTGATAGTAGCATATCGTTAGTGTGGCATTTGTTTCGAGGTCGCTTACCATGTACTCGATCGTGAAGGGTAGATTTTGCAACACCATGAAGGTATGCAGCACGCCGCAGGTTGCCTTTGGCATGAGGACCGCGGCGGTACTCACGGAGAGCAGCCTGGATAGCAGTTTCATCAGACATTGGAAGATATGAAGATGAATATGTGGAATTGTGATGTTGACCTCTAAGCGAGCAGAAATCCTGCAAATTTATAGACCTCTATGTACCTACTCACCAGTGCATATCACTAGATTAGACTATAAACCATATCTTTGACCCCTTTACTATCATGAGACATGGCTGGACCCACAGGGGTGCTGTGGTTGTTGAGATGTTGGTCGTTGAAGTTGTGCACTTTTGGTGGCAAACGTGTCCGGGAAAGTGGTGTGTCCGGGAAAGTGGTGAACCACAGTACATACAACTCTTCCCCTTCACACAGGAGGTTCCGGGGATTCCTACTTGCATTATTATTATTGACTTCTTTCTCATTCTCACTTCTTCCCCATCACGCATGGATTCTCGGGATTTAACTTTCCTTTTATTTTGTATTTAACTAATATCGCCATAGCCCTTAGGGCGGCACGCGATTAATGATATATATATATAAAAAAAAAAAAAAAAAAAAAAAGGTACATACAACTCATACCGGCTCACTCGGCAGCCGAGTCGGGTACATTTTACGGCGTGACAAACCGACCCGAAACCCGACTCACTCAGAAAAACCGACTCAGAACTCACACCGAGTGCGAACGCCGCAGGGATTGATGGAACTGTCATATTATGGGGGCACTCATGAACTTGTCTTTGAGTTCTGTAAAAGCAGCTTGCTGCTCTGCCCCCCCCAAGTACAGGTATGTTTCCGGTCAAGATGGTCAGTGGTTGAGTGGTGGTGGAGTAATTAAAAATAAATCAGCGGTAGTACAGTTCACAAAGCCTAGGAAGGCTTGCATCTTTCTTTATCGGCTGTGGCTAGTTGCGAATAGTAGAGAGTTTGGCTGGGTCTATCTTAATCTCGAGGCTATTTATAAGATGACCAAGGAACATGGTTTCATGCACATGACACTCGCACTTGGCCAGGTTGACCACGAGTCCATGTTTGCTCAACTTGGCGAGCACTTTTCCACTATCCTTTCATGGTCTCGTTCGGTATTGCCTCCATAGATTTTTTTTTTTTTTTTTTTTTTTTAATATCACATGACCCCGCATGCAGCTGTTCGCCAAGGCAGGGCGCCTCCATAGATTAAGATGTCGTTCAGGTACCAAACAACTCCATCGATGCCAGTGAGGATGTCCCAGTCGAAAGGAGACGACGAAGACGGAGACAGGCTCTATGAAATATTGGAATGGGCGGGTCGGTAAGGCGAGACGGGATGCGCCATTTACCTTTTTACTTCCTGCTGTATTCTTTCTTACTTCCTTCTACTTTCTTATTCACTACTCCATTATATGTAACTAAACACCTCGCCATAGCCCATAGGGCGGCACGCGAGCAATGATATATTAAAAAAAAAAAAAAAATAGTGACGATGTCATCCATCATTTCTTTGGAAGGAAGTGGATGGGTTGATGAGGAGAGATACGAGGAGGCGGAGCACCAGCGCCACCAGTACCCGGCGGAGGAGACCCTCCAGGAGAGCTTCCAGGGAAACCCCTGGACCTGAGTTAGGGCGAGCAGGCTGCGCTGGCTGTCGTTGTTGCAGAGTCGGTACTGGCTGGAATGCTGGCTGCTACAACATTTGATCATGCATATTTGCCAGTAGCTGGCCAAATTGGCCCATCATGGCTGACAGCTCTTGTTGGCTCTGAGAGAGAGGAGTAGATATATTACCTTGAAACGCTTCTACCAGGAAATCTATATGCTCACAGGCTCAGGTGATATGCTGTCCTAGCTCGTCGTACTGGCGATCCATATAGTCCTCTAGGGAGGGGTCTTCAAGGAAGAGGGGGCAGCGGCTGACATTGTGAGGCGGGGCTGGTATGTGAAGGAGCGGTGTAATGTTACGGGCGTGAGTGGCTAGATACACTGGGCACTCGAACTAGATGTTACGACTAAGAGGTATATACGGCGGACCCAGTGAGGGGCCAGTTATTTGGCTCGGTGCAGGGCAGTTATTTGGCGTGTAGCTGCAGCGGAGTGAAGCAGTTCACAGGCATATTAAGGAAATGATAGGTTTCAGAGTTTATAGAGAAACTTAGAATACCACTAGTATCTAGATTCTTCTACCTATGCTATCACCAGCACTTATATAGACTTGAGTTAAGCCTGCCTCCGGGCTTTGAGGGTCTAGACCCAGGGGCCCTGCCATGGCGAACAGCTACAAGCGGGGTCACGTGAATAAAAAAAAAAAAAAAAAAAAAATATAGACTTGAGCGTATCAAATGACTAGTCAACCAAGTAAGGCAAATAACAATTCCTTATCAATGCCAATACAAGTAAACGTAGCAGAAACATGCAACAATAGTACAGACACAAGATAATGATATGTACTAGTGCATGTACGCATATTAGCTTTATAAGCCAAGTGCATGTAGGGTGCATGGGTGATCCGGAGATCATACTATTAATCGATGACATACACTTCCTTAGCACTTCTCTATTTGGGCAAAATTGAATTCTAAGCCTAACGGGTGATCAGTCCGCTCAATCAGCATTGGTATTCAGGGTAAGTCTTCCGTAGGTCGTGTAAGTCTCACCTTAGCCGTAACACTAATAATGCTATAGAATTGAAGTGATAAACACCATTTGATATAATAGTTCCAACAAAGTGAGCTAAACTAGAGGGCTTTTCTGAACCACAGTATTGTGAACTCCTTTACTGCTTTCTTATTTCAACAAATTTACTACATGGAAAAGAAGATGGCCGGGAGGGGAGGCGGCAGTGTTCCCAATGGGCCAGCCGTGAGGTCCGCCCGCGCCGGTCCAGGCGGCCTGAATGTTTCAGGCCGGCCCAGGCTGCCCAGGCTGGTCCAGGCCATTCAGGCCATTCAGTCCATTCAGGCCATTCACGAGTAATGATATAAAATAAAAAAAAGGCCATTCAGGCTGCAGTGTGAGTTAAATAATACAGTAGCTAGCTATATACAGAACGTACTCTAAATTCTACGTATACCTCATTCTCTAATGTTTAGGATTTTGCTTGCTAATTTTACACCGCCAGTATTGCTTTCCATTAGCCATGCACAGCTTTACCATAGTGTCAAATCCAACTTTGTCGCACCAGATTTTTGTGTGAAGAATAGTAGAATACTAAAGGAATCATCATCGCCAGTACCGGTGGCTGGAATGTCTGTCTCCCTGCAATGCTAATAAGAAATTAGTATATACTTAGTCAAGCGATACAAAAAAAAAATTACTTACCTGAATACCTGCGAAAAGCGCTGCTCAATAAAAAAAAGTCTAGATAGTTATCCGAAAATATTGAAAGGTTCATAATAAATCCGTGTCCAAGTAACCTGAAGGTGGCCCCTGAAATAGACTCGTAACCAGCCTGAAATTGCTTGAACGGCCTGAATGGCCTGGGCGGCCTGGACCGGCCTGGGCGGCCTGGACCAGCCTGGGCGGCCTGGACCAGCCTGGGCGGCCTGGACCAGCCTGGGCGGCCTGGACCAGCCTGGGCGGCCTGGACCAGCCTGGGCGGCCTGGACCAGCCTGGGCGGCCTGGACCAGCCTGGGCGGCCTGGACCAGCCTGGGCGGCCTGGACCAGCCTGGGCGGCCCTGGGCGGCCTGGACCACCCTGGGCGGCCTGGGCTGTTTCAGGCCTGGCCGGTTGGGAACACTAGGGAGGCGGACTTGAAAGCGCCCCCCAAACCAGAGACAGACGGGGAAGGAGACAAACTGACGGAACTAATAGACTGGGCAGGACGGGCTTGATTTCAGACATTCCTTCTTCCTTTATTTTATTTTCCTTTCTCTTTATTTGACTTATTCTATATTTCATGTAACTAGACCTCGCCATAGCACACAGGGTGGCAAGCGAGTAATGATATAAAAAAAGAAAAAAAAAGAAAAATTTACTAATCAAACTAGCAGAAAAGACATCATTTCTAGAGCTTTTCCAATATTGCAACCTCATAGTTCAGAAAGTTTCAGCTCATACTATACATAGAGATATTTTGAAACTCTATAATAGAACTCATGAAGATGTCATTCAACTTTTATGTGCACACATAGAGTTACAAGGATGCTTTAGTTTTACTATTAATACTTGGAATGGCTATATCTGTTCTCTCTGAACAGATATTCTCCCAGGTAAGTATTTCAACATAATACTATCTCTAGCTAAGCTGACAATCTACTACAGGCAGGCGAAGTTCTCAACAAGCGCCAAAACAGAATGGAAGGTGACACTATGAGTGCTATCAAATGCTTAAAGTCCTGGCTCAATGTTGATGAGCTGAAGGAAGCAGTGGAGGAATTTGCAGCAGGAGTAATGTAGAAGAAATACTGAATTTAGTGGATAGCGGCGAGGAGGATGAAGCTATAGAATAGTTTAGATTAGTTATCAACATCATGTAATCAAGGCTCGCTGGCTCGAGCCCACCTTCTATTTGATGAGCTCGGCTCGAGCCGAGCTCACTTACTCACGAGCTAGCTCAAGCTCACCCTCTAGCTCGACTCGAGCTAGCTCGTGCCGCTCACTATTGCGAAGAAGGATCTCCGAGTCTAGTGGAGAGGAAAGAAGTCTAGTGGAGAGGAAAGACAGATTTAGGAATTATATCGGTTTGTCTGTCCTTGCATAGGCACTCTTAAACCATATGCCAACTTAAGAGCTTGGTAATTATGCCGGTTGAGATTGTACTTCTAGGGCAGCAGCTGAGCGCATGAAGTTGCCATCGCCCGGTTACTTCAGCGTGTTACTGGTAAACTAGCTCCCCAACTGCACTCAGCGTTCATTCAAAGTCTTTTAATCTCTCTCAGTTTCCTTCCTGCAATTTTAAAATTTTTTATATGCTACAAGTTGACCGTCGTACTCAAATGCATCTGAGCGAAAAAAATCTGCGGATAGCCGCAGATCTAATACGCTGTGCCCCTGATAGCAGTGATCCCATGATGTACACCAAGCTGAATGACTGCCTAGTATCCGCTTTTATGTCAAGTGATAATAACAGAGTTTTTTTTTTCTTTTTTTTTTTTTTCTTTATATCACGTAACCCCCCTTGCAGCTGCTCGCCATGGCAGGGCAATAACAGGGTTTGGATTTCGAAAGTTTACTGTAACCAGTCACTGCATGAACTCACGGCAACAGAAGCAGGAGTAAATTCAAAATTTGAATGCAGGTATTATGTTTCCTGTACAACAAGTGGAAGCATATTTAAAACGCAATAGAGTGCCCCAAAGTCAATGTCTACTTCTTCCTGGCAGTGAGGCGGAGTAGGAGACTCAAGCCAGAGCACACACTTTCACTCTCATTACACATCTCGCAGACCATTTCGATTCCACTTGTCAACATCAGATATGCATGATCCGTTGGTCGCGTCACTTTCCCTGCTGATAGCCTCCCACGTTGTCTACTTTTTACAAATGCCTACCATGAACGTTCACGCAGTGGCTATTCCGCCGCCACTGGGGTGCCCTGGAGAGGATTTATCCATCTGCATCCCGCCTCCACCATATCTACCATCCACATCCCAGGCTTGGTGTCCTCGCAGTGATGATACTCTGTGCATCCCAGCAGAGGCTTTCGACAGGTGGCATTGCTGCCCCGTGGGCACAATTTGTTGCTCTGGAAGCAGCAATTCGTATTGTTGCAAAGATGGAATGCAGGTGTGCAGGTCGTTTGGTAATGGAGAGGTGGACTGTGTATGAAGTAAATGTGTTACGTAGCCATTGCTAGGAGTTCTTGACTACTGAGCTGGAAAAATTTAGGAGAGAAAGAAATAAAGATGCAGGAATACTAGGTTATAAGTACACTCCCTAAGCCCACCACAAGATCTGCAGTAGAAATTAGTTCAAAAGCGCCTACGACGTTTCATGAGCCTATAAAGCCGGTCTGGTTAAACTCACCGGTACCCGTACTTCTATGTAATGTTGTAAGAAACAGTCCCATCAAAGCAGCCAATATATTCTTGGTAAAGCATAAAGGGTTTCGCTTAGAAACCGATCATCACTTGGAAACCGATCAAATCCGTTAACCTACGTGTAAGGCTACTCTGAAGGTAAATGGCCCTTCGGTGGGCTCAAATTAAAGCATGAGAGAACATAGTAAATGATTTTCTAGACATTTTTGGGGAATATATAGCACATGAGGGTGTGACAGTCTGGCAGATACAATTGCAAACTAGCGAATTCTTTCGAGTCTCCTCCGGTGTGGGGAAGATAACAAAATGGTTAAGTACACTCAAGGGCAAAGCTTAGCACGGGGATCACGTGGAGATAAGGACGCCACGTGAGGTATTCCATAGTAAATGTGCTGTACTGTAGTTCATACAATCAATCTCTTTTCATCTTTTCTTTCGCACCCGCACTTTTCGCATAAAAGTCATACATTCGTTCCGCTAGCTCCTACCGCTCCGGTCCATTGAGAGGCGGTAGTGGATATTATCTGTCATCTTACACAACAGTTTTTAAATAGGACTTGTACAAAACAACACTTCTAATAGCTACCCCTAATTCCATTGGGAAAACGGTTGAAAAGCTTGTGCATTTTTGAATAAGGACTGTGGGAGGATACTTTCTCTCTTTTCTCTGAAGACAAAGTATTGTATGAAGAAAAAGGAGGTTGTGAGAAGGGGGGTAGAACTCCCGTGCTGCCTCCGTGCCGGTGGGTATATCACGATTTGTACCTTGGGTTCTTGATTCACTCACATTACTCTCGATTATGTATACCACTTTTCTACCACGTAATCTAGTCTGGTTGCACCATAGACTGCGCAGCCACTCCGAATTCCTACGTACCACCTCCACCGCCACAGATTCTCCCTCGGCGCCCCACAGGTATCCTCATCGCGCTTTCGGCGCTACACAGGTGTACTCCCACTCATCGCAACTCTCGCCGCCACACAGCCTCGGCTCCACGTAGGCCTCGTTGCCTCCTAGATAGGAGAGTCTCAGGCAAACATGACACCCCGAAGATGTCACTCTCGCTGGCACATTTGGAGGCTTGGCACTGGGTTGCCAGGGCGCAAGCGGATCTGCTCGTGCCGTCAGTGCGAAGTTCAAAGTGCTTTATCCCTTCGGCTCCACTGGTTATACAACACTTCTATACTGCACGAGAGTGGGTTTTTGCTTGCGGGCCAGAGGGGTTATTTTACACGATGAGAGATGATACAATTGTAGATGCTATAGATGTAGCATCTTCGCTTTTTTTTTGCTCCATATTTGGACTCAGCGCAGTCAATTTAGTCCATAATTAATTTATCGCACATATCCGCTAGATTGTGTGAGTTATTCATGTCGAAACAGCGAACTCGTGGTGGTGAAGCTGCCCGCTCTGCAGTTACGGGATTGCTGATGCCGAATGCTGCTGCCAAAGGCTTTTGCTGTGCCAAGAAAGGCAAGGATGTATGAAGCGGCGATTAAAACAGCTCTGGTTACGGAGACTACGATGAGGAGAACGGGTCTTCTAATCATATGTACCGCTCAGACAGAACACAATCGCACAATCTAGACCAAAAGTTTTGTTCCCGCAGTGCCTTCATTGGCTAGTTCTAGTAACCAAACCGCAGGATGGATCTTTAATCTATATCTTGACGTGCCGCCTTGTTGTAAGCTCAAGTCCGTAACTCGAGAAAACAGCACACACGTCATCAAGCTATAGTCAGCTAAAAAAGTTGACAGCTCCGCCTTCTCTGGACCCCACTCCGTTCCCCCGCCCCCCCACAGCACTTTCTAGCACGTCCTCAACGTTACAGCTTCTCACTCGCACAACAGACAACGTTCATCGCTAAGCTCTAGGTCAGTTTGAGCAGTGCATAACTCCCGCGCCTTTTCCCTACCCCATCGTCCCACCACTCCGCCGTCCCACAGCCGCTTCGACAGCCCCTTCAACAGCCTCCTCCAGCAAACTCTCGGGCAGTCCCACAATTAGTTTTTCAGCGGCCACCCCCGCCAGCATCCCTACCCCTTCTTCCCCAGCAGTCGTTCATACAGCTTCTTCATCAGCAGCCACTCCAGCAGCCTCTCCGCCCCCCACTCCAGAAGCCTTTCTCGCGCTCCCTCCAGTAACTGCTCAAACAGCCACTCGAATAGCCTGTTCAATAACAACTTCAAATGCTCCTCCCTTCCCGGATAATGCAAATTACTCTCTGATAGGTTAATGACTCTCATGTCTCTTTATTTTTTCTACTGTTTTCGTTTCATCTGACAGTTCATTGTTTCTGGATTTTTTGTTCCTTGTACCACATTGCATCTCCATCCTGAATATCAAGGGGGTTGTGGGTGCATGGGGGATCTAGACGGGCCCAGGTCTAATTACATGGCCAGCAGAAAGCCTGACTTGGTTGGTTATGGTTTTCAGAATCCATGACCTCTACAAATATTCCTTGCATCTGGGGGGGAATCGGCTGCCGGATATATGTACGTCAATGTGAAGAATTTGTGCGTGGTCTGCCTCAATGATACAGCAAACGCTAGCTATAGATACCTAATTTAGCAATGATTGGCAATAGATGCTCGAGTATATTTTTAGTCTATTTGGGAGAAAATTACGCTGTCGGGACCAATTGTTGCTGTGTACGGCTGAGCTAACAGTGTGGTACGAGAACATACAGTACCTTACCTGCAGGGGACTGCAGTAGTCTAGTTAGTAGGGCAGCTGGAGCCCCCGTCGACACCCCTGCTTGTGAATCTAGAGCGAATTCGCAACTTCTGAGGAAACTCGGTGATGGGGGAGAGTGCCAATGTGCTTAGCGATACCCATGCGCCCATCATTACCCCAGCGGATTGTTAATGAAGTCCCCTGATCTCAAAATATTCAATGAATATTCCTTTTGAAGGAGTAGTTGAATTTTCTACAGAGTGCCGCGCCACTGCATGCCTAACACATCCAAAGCTCAGTACACAATGAGAGAGGGCCTGCGGGATAGTATCATAAAACACAGAAAACATCTCTCATGTACATTCGTGACAATATGCACGGGGATCTGAGGGGTCAGCAGTGTTCCCAACCGGCCAGGCCGCCGACCAGGCCGCCTGGACCGGCCGGCTTGGCGGCCTGGCTTGGCAGGCCTGAAACAGCCCAGGCCGGCCAGGCCAAGGTTACAGATGGCCCAGGCCGGTCCAGGCCGGTCCAGGCCGGCCCAGGCGGTTTCAGACCGTCCAGACTGCCCAGGCCGCCCAGGCCGCCCAGGCCGGTCCAGGCCGTCCAGGCCATTCAGGCCGTTCAAGCAATTTCAGGGGCAGGAGGGCTGGTTACGAGGCTATTTCAGGGGCCACCTTCAGGTTACTTGGACACGGATTTAATATGAACCTTTCAATATTTTCGGATAACTATCTAGACCTTTTTTTATTGAGCAGCGCTTTTCGCAGGTATTCAGGTAAGTAATTTTTTTTTGTATCGCTTGACTATATACTAATTTCTTATTAGTATTGCAGGGAGACAGACATTCCAACCACCGTTACTGGCGATGATGATTCCTTTAGTATTCTCCTATTTTTCACTCTCAATAGTGCAGTTCAAGTTTTGACCTTGCATCGACGATTCCCTGCAGTCCAATCTGATGCCGATATTGAGTCTTCTGGAATTTGGGTTACAAAAATCTGGTGCGACAAAGTTGGATTTGACACAATGGTGAAGATGTGCATGCTAATGGAAAGCGATACTGGCGGTGTAAAATCAGCAAGCAAAATCCTAAACATTAGAGAATGAGGTATACGTAGAATTTAGAGTACGTTCTGTATATAGCTAGCTACTGTATAACTTAACTCACACTGCAGCCTGAATGGCCTGGACCGGCCTGAATGGCCTGAATGGCCTGGACCGGCCTGAATGGCCTGAATGGCCCGAATGGCCTGAATGGCCTGGACCGGCCTGGGCGGCCTGGGCCGGCCTGAAACATTCAGGCCGCCTGGGCCGGCGCGGGCGGACCTCACGGCCGGCCTGAATGTTTCAGGCCGGCCCAGGCCTAGATTTCTATGGCCCAGGCCGGCCAGGCCATACCCTTGGCCTGGCCTGGCCGGCCCGTTGGGAACACTGGGGGTCAGTGCTGTCCCGAGGTGGACGCCATTAAAAAATTGGTGCATTGCACAATACAATATGGAATGCATTCCTGATTGGTCCTCAAAGTTGACCCCTGTTCACCTAAGTCACCACCTCGTATTTACAAATTGGTTTCTTTTTCAGTTCTTGAGCCTCTTATCGCTTGCGGGGTAGGGGTTATTTGACATTTTGAGCAAGAGAACCCCAAAAATCGAAAGCTCATCAGAAGAACTAGTTCCGCTATTATCAAAACGATCTGAACCTGTACATCCAAACTCCAGATCCTCTTTGCAGTACTTTCAAACCACACCAGCCGAATATCCAATCCCATCTACTCAACATGGATGCCGCAGGACTTGCATTCGGTATTATACCAGCAGCCGTCAAACTGGTTCAATATCTCCAGAACATCAAAGATGCTCCAGCATCCCGCCAAGAACTTATTGAACGGTTCAACTTATATATACAATATGCGCAGCAGGTAGCTGACAGAAAGCAAAACAACAAAATTCCAAACGAAGTGCAGAAGAGCCTTGAGCCGCAGCACCTTGTCCTCCAGAAGCTAAATGCAATTCTTCAAGATCCAAAGCTACAGAATCTCCTAAAACAGCCAGCAATTATTGTTGAGGCTCAAAGTTCGACAATTGTGGAGAGTCAAGCTACCATCACAATTTCCGATGCAAGTTCCATTATATCTACGGATGGGTCGATTTCCGGAGACCTCACTGCGAATGCAACCTCTGGGAAAACGTCTACCAATGCTGGTGTCAAGAGGCAGCGAAAGAGAGATATTCTTAAGAAACCCATGACTGCTGGTGGTAAAATTATTCGACATTACCTGAGCCCTTCAACTGGTTTCAATCTGGCGCAACCCCGAACTGGTTCGGAGGGTTCTTTGGCTTTGTCTACTGTCACTTCCGCCGCTGCGGAAAAATCGACTACCATCAGAACACTGGCTGATCGATTGGTATGGCCATTCCAAGAGGATGAATTCAAAGAAATTTCACAGTCTCTTGAAACGATCACGAACATTCTGCAGAAGATGCTGCAGCTTGAGATCAGGTACTCCACTTTGAAACGAGCCGTTTATATGCTGCTTATGGACAGTTCTGCTAATATGCACCTAAAATTGTAGGGAAGTTGTATTGGACTCTCAAGCTAAAATGACTGATGTTAGCAACGATGTAGCAGAAATGAAGTATGTTTCCTCTCCTTAATGCAGCTATGGAAAACGTTACACACCCTTCTCGAGTGGAATTCCGTTGCCATAGGTAGCAAAACACTTGCTGATAGTGGTAATCTATACATCTGGATTACTGGTGCGAACTAGAGCTATTGCAGTTAAGACGCATAGCAAGAATGAAGGTATGGTAGAACACTGGAAAACCAAGAGGATTTCTTGACATTCAAGTAACTAAACTCATTTTTAATTGAACAGATGATGCCAGAAAAAGAGCATATAAATGGCTATCGCCATTGACCTTTTGGAGCACGCAAGATAATGTTTATGGGAAGGTCGAGCATGGTACTGGGACGTGGCTCCTGGAGGATGAAAAATTTACCGAATGGCTACGAGGGGAGTCGAGGGCACTGTTTTGTTATGGGATGCGTTAGTCTCCTTTTGTTCGAGCTGCCAAAGCAGAGAAAACAGCTAACATTCAAAACTATAGCTGGTGCAGGAAAGACTACACTCACGTATCTCCCCTTCAAAAAGGCTTTTTTTGCTATACCACCTACTAAGCAAAACCTTCTTTTAGGTCTCTTGTCATTCAGCATTTGAGCGGTACCTATGGCATCAATGAAGCAATGGGCAAGAAGCAGGTTGGAATTGCGTTCTTGTATTGTAACTATGGCGACCAACAAGTGCAGACTCTGCAGAACCTCCTTGGAAGCATTCTGCGCCAACTGGAAAAGCAATGCGATATTACACCTGATCTCAATGAGCTTTACACTGAATATTGGGAGAAAGAGGAACGCTATTTGCCTGTCAACGAGATTATGGAGCGGGTCAAGAAATGTGCTTCAGCTCTGGAGAGAATCTTTCTTGTAGTTGATGCTTTAGACGAATGCCTTTCTCAACGTGACCTATTGCGCATCCACTTGTTCAATCTTATCCAGTGTGCTGGCAATGTTCAGCTTTTCGCAACATCTCGACCTGATCCTAGTACTGTTAATTTCTTTATGGAAAAGGGGTACTCAAGCTTGGAAATAACAGCCAAAGACAATGATATCAGGATATATCTTGAGGCAAGAATTGAACTGTTTGCAAAAACGGGTGAAAATCTTTACCGCCTCATCGGTGCTAATGCTGAACTTCGGAACGAGGTAATTGATAGGATTTCACAACAGGCAAATGGAATGTAAGTATTTTTCTGTTGAAACTAATTCTTTTCTCTAACTAACATTTGCACGCACTTGTGGAGGTTCTTAATTGCTCAACTTCACATAGCCTCCATTGCCAATACTCCGAACCGCAACATGCTTAAGCTGGCTTTAGGTAATCTTCCTAAAGGTTTGGACAGTACCTATCATAATGCAATTCAGCGAATTCAAGCGCTCAATGTGGAGTCCTGGGAAATAATTCAGAAAGCTCTCATGCTAGTCACGTTTACCTTGGACTGGTTAGAGCCTGATGCACTTTTGGATGCAATTGCTACGCATGAGGATACTGGCTTTGACAGGGATGATAGAGTGGATACAGCATACTTGCTTTCTAACTGTGGAGGTTTGCTGATTGAGGAAGAGTTGAAAGATAACGCGCAGAGTAAGGGGTAAGTAATATTCATAGTCTTAGATAATAGAAATGGGAACCGACATTGACCGAACTCTGCTCTTGTTAGAAATAAATTTATTATCCGTTTCATTCATCAAAGTGCTAAAGAGTTCTTTGAGAAGAATCTAACTCTGTTATTTCCAAGCACGGATAACTCAAATTCAATTACCATCTTAACTGCTGAAGCACACTCCATTATTACACATATGTGTCTAGAGTACCTAACAACAGACCGAGGTGATGCATATCAGAATGCTCAGTGGGATGGCAAGAACTTGAGCTGTGATTTCCCGTTCTTACAGTACTCCTTTTGCCATTGGGGAATCCATGCCTCTAAAGCTTCGAAGGATCGAATCCAAAGTAAACTATTCCAGTACTTCGATTATGAGCAGGATGCAGGGTCCTCGAATGGCCGCAACCACTACCAGGCATTTGATACGCTCTGGGAGTTTGATAGGTCTCCATCGATGTTGAATTGGGTCTCAGGTCAGCATATCCATGCAGCCTCTGGGTGTGGGTCGATCTTTGTGGCATCAGTGGTATTTGATTTGAGGGTGTTAGTTGAGGGATACGTTCTGCAGAATCCAAACCTCATTCCAACTCTACCAAAACCCTTCCTTGGAATCTGTTTGACAGCGGCAGCATGGAGCGGAAATATAGACCTCTTCAGACGACTTTGGATTAGGGCCGCAGATATCAATATAAACTCCACTAATGGTGCCATTAGCCCATGTATACGAGCCATCACTCCTTTGTGGGCCGCGGCATATAATGGGCATAGCGGGGTAGTTGAGCTGCTGCTAGTGAATTCGAATGACAGGGTCGACGTTAATATAGGTAATACAAATGGCATGACACCGCTATATGTAGCTGCTCGGAATGGACATAGCAAGGTGGTTGAGCTGCTGCTGGCGAATACCAAGGTCGACGTCAATAAGGCTAACGAAAACGGCTTTACACCACTGAATTTGGCAGCTTTCCATGGGCTTGACAAGGTGGTCCAGCTGCTGCTGGCGAATACCAAGGTCGACGTGAATATGGGTACCAAAAAAGGCTCAACGCCACTGAACAGAGCAGCTAACAATGGGCATGACAAGGTGGTCGAGCTGCTGCTGGCGCATACCAAGGTCGATGTCAATATGGCCAACGAAGATGGCTGGACACCACTCAATAATGCAGCTTTCCATGGACATGACAAGGTGGTCGAACTGCTGCTGGCGAATACCAAGGTCGATGTGAATATAGCTAACAAAAAAGGCTTAACACCACTGAACAGAGCAGCTAACAATGGGCATGACAAGGTGGTCGAGCTGTTGCTGTCGCATACCAAGGTCGATGTCAATATGGCTGACGGAGATGGCTGGACATCACTCAATAATGCAGCTTTCCATGGGCATGACAAGGTGGTCGAACTGCTGCTGGCGAATACCAAGGTCGACGTGAATATAGCTAACAAAAACGGCCGCACACCACTGAATAGTGCAGCTAACAAGGGGCATGGCAAGGTGGTCGAGCTGCTGCTGGCGCATACCAAGGTCGATGTCAATATGGCCAACGAAGATGGCTGGACATCACTCAATAATGCAGCTTTCCATGGGCATGACAAGGTGGTCGAGCTGCTGCTGGCGAATACTAAGGTCGACGTGAATATGGGTACCAAAAAAGGCTCAACACCACTGAACAGAGCAGCTAACAATGGGCATGACAAGGTGGTCGAGCTGTTGCTGGCGCATACCAAGGTCGATGTCAATATGGCTGACGGAGATGGCTGGACATCACTCAATAATGCAGCTTTCCATGGGCATGACAAGGTAGTCGAGCTGCTGCTGGCGAATACCAAGGTCGACGTGAATATAGCTAACAAAAACGGCCGCACACCACTGAATAGTGCAGCTAACAAGGGGCATGGCAAGGTGGTCGAGCTGCTGCTGGCGCATACCAAGGTCGATGTCAATATGGCTGACAAAGATGGCTGGACATCACTCAATAATGCAGCTTTCCATGGGCATGACAAGGTAGTCGAGCTGCTGCTGGCGAATACCAAGGTCGACGTGAATATAGCTAACAAAAAAGGCTTAACACCACTGAACAGAGCAGCTAACAATGGGCATGATAAGGTGGTCGAGCTACTGCTGGCAAATCCCAAGGTCGATGTCAATATGGCTAACGAAGATGGCTGGACACCACTCATTATTGCAGCTTACCACGGGCATCATAAGGTGGTCGAGCTGCTGCTTGCAGACAGTAGGATTAATGTTAACTGTGGTGATAACGATGGTGACACCCCGCTGCATATAACAGCTTACCATGGGCACACCCGCATAGCAAAGCAACTTCTTGCACATGACAAAATCGACTTTACCCAGGTCAATGCCGCGTCTGAGACTGCCCTAGATGTTGCCACCAAGCGTGGGCGCCATGAAATTGTCACAATGCTACGTTCAAAACTTGAAAACGACAACGAGGCATAGCCGATGCTAGTCCCCATCCTTTGGCTCTCTTATCTCTCTGCTGTTCACGTTGACCTCAATCCTCATGTTTTGTACTCTGTTTTATATCTGTTGGCAAGGAAGTTGTGAGAGTGCGGGTGTTCTCCCGAGTATGTGCTTCGAAGTAGGATTTAATTTTCAGCATTGGATCTATGTTCTTTGTATGCATTAATCGTTTTCAGAAAGCTTTTTTTTTCTATACGTCAGTAGCATTGATAAATTTTGGGTATTTAGCAAGCGATGGAGGTAACCCACATGGACGTTTTTCACCACTTTCACCAGCTCATCTCGTTGTTCACTGTTTCTCCTGTTATTCTCTTTCGTTGCTGTTTCGTTGATCATTCCGCATTGACGCATTGCTTCCGACTGTTTTGTGTTTTCCATTTTCCATAGAAAGCCACAAAGAACTGAACCCTCCTTGTCGTCCACCAACTCGTTTGCTCCACTTGTTTCTCCTCTCCACTTCCCAGTATAGTACCCATTGTGTCGAGCAGCTGTTGAAACTGTTTGTCTCATAAAATTTGTCGTCCGTATTCCTTATCTTTTCCACCTGCTGTGACGTGATATCATGTACGTAACCTGCTTCCGAGGAAATCTACCCATGACATACCGAATCTCAAAATCGCCATCGCCCATAGGGCGGCAAGCGATTAATGATATAAAAAAAAAAAAAAAAAAAAAAAACAACCGAATCTCAAAACTGATAGTTACAATGTGGCATGATGCACTAGCTACAGTCGTTCACTTGATTGTCTTCCTACTGGAATGGGTGTTTGGCTTACGGAAATATTACGCACGGAGGGGCATGGTTTCGCTTCATTGTGCTTGATCCTCCTGTGCTTACGTTTACCCACATATTGGCAGCTAGGTCCCTACTGTTTTATGTCCTCATCCAGTATGTACTCCTCGTTTTGGTGTGGCAAGCAGAGGTACCTCAATCTTCGCCGCTCCGTCCGCTGTCATTTCCCTCAATGCCCCCTGTGCCCTCACTGTCCTACATGCGTGGCGATTGCTGCTTTCCTCAGCCGGTCTGGCTCCCTGCAGGCAACCCAGACCACGCCTCCTGACAGGCTGTGGCCCGGTAGGTTTGAGGTGGAACAAGTGCATTCGGAGATACCTTGTGAGCCCTGCCTTGGTGAGCAGCTGCGCGCGGGTCACGTGACACCCAAAAAAAAAAAAAAAAATTACCTTGTGAAGGCGTCAGCACCAGGTCAGAACTCCGTGAGTTACGTGTCGGCACACAAGGTCAAGGCTCTGAGGGAACCTTGAAATACGCTGTCTGGACGGTACGCACATACATCAATGACATCTTTTTTACCTGAAATGTCTGCCCTACCCTGGCGAACAGCTGCAAGCAGGGTTACGTGAAATATTAAAAAAAAAAAAAAAAAAAAAAAAAAAAAGCCTACATCAACTACATAATAGCTATATTTGTTTAATAATACTAGTGGCAGAATAGAATACACATCAGGTTCTATATATGGGATATTCAAAGATATACAGTAGAGTTATAGGGCTACTCATGAGTACTTAGGTAAGTGACAGCATGGAGATAATGTCCTGCCATGGCGAACAGCTGCAAGCGGGGTCACGTGAAATAAAAAAAAAAAAAAAAAAGGATGGAGATATAATGAAGGTGTGAATGATGCATATACAATCTCGTAAGCATGAATATATAAGATGGGAAAGTTTAAGTATTGCCATCTTCAGCACTTTATCCTTCCACGTGTATAGCAGTCGATTCGTGCACATCTTCTCATCAAGATTAGGAGAGGAAGAGTCGAACAGGGTGAGAGGTCTCTTTTTTTTTTATATATATCTTTACTCGCATGCCGCCCTGTAGGTCAATTGAAAGAGGTTGAAGAAGATAATAGAGAATGCCGAAATTCTATGGGAGGAGTGGATATACCAGAGAAGAAAAGATCGGCATAAGGAACAAATGTGAGAGATGCAACTGTGTCTGGAGAAGAAAGGGGGCGGTTCGTGTCGTTGCACAGACAGTTGAGCCTGGTGAGGAGGTGTTATCGAGGGGGTGAGCAGAGCATGCAGGGCCCAGGATGGGGAAGGCCCATTATTGAAGTAATGAGGAAGAGGACGCACTCGGGTGGAAAGAAAGAAAAGGGTTTCCCGATAAGAGAAGGCCTCGACAGTGTTCCCAACCGGCCAGGCCGCCGATCAGGCCGCCTGGCCTGGTCTGATCGGCGGCCTGGCTTGGCAGGCCTGAAACCGCCTGGGGCGGCCCCGGCGGAGCTTCTGATGGCCTGGGCCGGCCTGAAACATGCAGGCCGAATTCAGGCCGGTTCAGGCCATTCAGGCCGGTTCAGGCCATACTCACGTAAAGCGATTAATGATATAAAAAAAAAAAAATACTCACGTAAATACTCAATAGCATCACCAGTTTGAGCCTGTGTGCTAAGGGAATTATTTTACTAGAGATTTCAGTTCACTTTGCTGTCTGTTTTAACTGCGTTCTGTGTTCTCATTCTAATCATCTATGTAGAGGTAGGCACCCGCTGAATCTAACTCACACATCCTGCCATAGCAGAGTGCACTACATTCTCCTTCCACTTTTCGCAGTCCATATCTTCTCAATTCCATCCTCTCAGTTTCGCACCTATAGTACCTACACTCTGTAAAACTATTTAAGGGTTATCATGACCATCTTATATGTATACGCACAGTCGCAAGATCACCTATTGCTAGCTATCATAATGGAAATTGCTCAATTCAGTTAACTATTACGTACATTATATGGTCTAAAATTATAGATATGTGGCCAAGGCAGTGCTTCGGCTGCTAATTGGTTGTCATGATATCAGGGATATATGCTGATCTCGATGATCAAAGGCCAAAATGCAGTTACTGATTGGTTGATGCTATTCAGGCCGTTTCAGACGGTTCAGGCTGGTCCAGACCGGTCCAGGCGGTCCAGGCTGGTCCAGACCGGTCCAGGCGGTCCAGACCATTTAGGTATACTTTTTTAGTATTTAAACCCCGACACATATCCACGCGTAGGGACTGCGGTCACATACCCGGCTATTCATCTCACCACCTATTATTCTTTCCGCGTGTATTTATTTTGCCCACCTATTATTCTTTCCGCGTGTGTTCATTTCGCCCAGCTATTACTTTTTCAAATTTAGGTCACATATCGCGTCCATTTATTTACAACTATTATTCTTTCTATGTGTATTTATTTCGCAGTCTATTCTTCTCTCCGATTGAGGTCAAATATCGCATGAGTTTATTTCACCATCTCCCATTCTTTCCAGGTGTATTTATTTCGCCACCTATTATTCTTTCAGATACCGCGCGTATTTATTTCACTATCTTTTATTCTCTCATGTATATAGCGACATTATTTTCACTCTTTGTTCTGGACTGGCCTGAATGGCCTGGACCGGCCTGGACAGGCCTGGGCCCGCCTGGACGGCCTGGACCGGCCTGAAACATTCAGGCGGCCTGGACCGGCCCAGGCCTAGATTTTCACGGTCCAGGCCGGCCCAGGCCATACCCTTGGCCTGGCCTGGCCGGCCCGTTGGAAACACTGGGCCTCGAGAATTTCGGCGGGAGCTGGATTGATCCAATCAAAAGATGGTTGATGAATGTGAAGATCGAATCGCACCTGAAGGTCCATTGCTTATCTCTTTTCACAGTACTTACCTTCAAAAATAAAATAAAAAATAAAAGGAAATTCATGCACGAGGCCAACTTTAAAAATACATGGCATCATGTGTGACTGAGGTTACCTACGATCATCTCAATGTGTACTATGTTGCTTATCCTAAGCAAGTATACCACGATTTCGTGACCGTCGGGCCCATAGGCAAAAAGTTACTGTAATAGCAAATTCGCTTATTCCGGTAGATGGTGGTATTGAGCTATTCAGAGACACTGTAAAGCCATATAATAGAAATACATACATAGGAAAATGTTTTTTTGAATGACGTTATCGCAGCACTGACAAAGGATTGGAGCAGTTGAGCACCACAGTGTATATATAAGTGTAAGAGCTTAGCTTCCTAACATAGTACTCGGGGTCAAGGGTAAGTCTTCAGAAGCGCTATGCACTGCATTGCCAAGCTTCCTCTAGGTAACGCGATGTGGACAACAACACAAATTACCTGTAATTTAGACGTGACGCTAAACACTAAGTGTCAACAGAGCTATATTACCGGCACGCGCATAAGTTACAGCAGCAATGAAGCTACGAGGAACCCGAAAAGATTATTTTGGCAGTCCGACCAAGTTCCGGAATAGAGAGACTACACGAGGCGAGCGTCTTGGAATTATTACACTACGTGACGATGCAAATCTGCTGTCGGATTGAGGACAGGGAGGTACTGAAGGAAAAGCTATAAGAGGAATGGGAAAAAATAACGAAGGAGAGGTTGCTGTCATTAGTTAGGAGTATGCCAGATAGACTCTGAGCTATTATTGCTGCTGGTGGGGCTGTAACACCTTATTAATTTAATGATAGAAGTTTTTGTATGTAAATCCCATATAAACGTTCTGAAGACTTTTGTTCGATTATCCAACTATGTTGCGTTGCGATGGAAGACGCCCAGTTATGCAGCTCTTATGCATCTGAAGACTAACCCTGACCCCGAGTACATAGAAATGTATGCCAATGAGTCCATAGAGGTCCAAAACTATATCTTGTTTGCCTGGTTCTGCAACTGCTTAAATGAGGTGGCAAGGGTGGACTGTGAATGAGCATCGCATATCTATGAGAAAGTAGGATTTTCATTGACTTTAATCATGTTCATTGTCAGTTGAATTGTTTATCTGAACGGTTGAAGTTTTGCATGGATATGTACTATGTTAATATACGTTCTGCGTCTGTGTTGATATGCGCTATGAGTTCAAATTACTGTGTTGAGAAGACATGTTGAGTGTGCGATCATTTCGGTTGAGTGGGAGTGTTGAAGATTATACAACGAGCATCACAGGACATATCACGTCAATGAATCCAACATGCCAGGCCAGGCCAGGCAGACAGAAGGCCTGGACTGGCCTGGGCCGTGAATTTCTGGAGCCAATTAAACTAATCACTCCACAGCTATCCAGGTGAATTGAGGCCAGCATTTACCAGATTGTTTGAGTATTTAAATGAGTAGAATCTCCCGTATATCTAGAATTTTAAACAGCAGCTGTCTACGACTTGAGTCAAGAATGTATCACAAGCCTTCCATTGCCCTACTGCAATCACTGCTTGATTCCGTTAGAAACTTATAGAGTTATAGGCCGTCGAATCTGAGATTAGCACATGAGCCGAGATCGTGGTATGAGGTAATTTCACGTGATGAGATATCTAGAAAGTACTGAATACGCTCGTTGTAGGAATTAGCAACGTCATTATACTGTGTTCCCGGGGAAGAAGACCCGTTGAGAAGGCTGGTGGAGATGTTAGAGGAATAGGACGAGAGGAGGAGCAAGACGACGCGGAAACCTTAAACCTTTCCTTTTAATTTCATTATTGTCCTTTTATTTTTCTATCATGTATCTAAAGTATCGCCATAGCCCACAGGGCGGCAAGCGATTAATGATATATTAAAAAAAAAAAAAAAAATACTGTGTTCCCGACCGGCCATGCCAGGGACGGCCCCGGCGGAGCTTTTGATGGCCTGGACCGGCCTGAAACATGCAGCCCGATTCAGCCCGATTCAGGTCATTCAGGTCATTCATGATCAGGCCAGTTCAGGCAGACCAGTTCGCGCAAATACTAATAACATCACCAGTTTGAGCCTGTGTGCTGAGAGAGTTATTTCATTAGAGAGTTCAGTTCACTATGCTATCTGTTTTTAACTGTGTTCTCGTTCTGATCATCTATGTAGAGGTGGGCGCCTGCAGAATCTAACTCACACATCCTGCTATAGCAGAGTACATCATATCCTCCTTCCGTTTTTCGCATTCACTATCTGCTCAATTCCTCTTTCTCTACTTTTCCACAGTACATAATGTACATACCCTCGCCATAGCCCATAGGGGGGCATGCGAGTAATGATATATAAAAAAAAAAATAATAATAATAATAACAAAATAAATAAATAAATTCCTCAGTTTCGCACCTACAGTACCTGAACTCTGTGAACTGCCCAAAGGTTATCATGACAACTTTACATGACCTTGTGCTGGCTGTACCACAATGGAAATTTACTCAATTCAGTCAATCATTACGTACTGTATATTACATGTTCTATAAATCCAGATATGTTGCCAAGGCTGCCGCTGCACCTTTACGTTGCTTGTTGCCTGTTGAAAAATGCTACATGTGCGCTTATTACAGAATAAAAAGTGCCTAAATATGCTTGCATTACTAAATTCACTACACATACACCACAAAGTGCGACGAAAATAGGCAGCTTCAACTCAAGCGAAATACCCAAGCCAAAAATTATAAGTCAGAGTATCGAAGTCTTAGAATATGTCATGGCGAAGTAACGCACATGTCACAGTTGCAGAGACATCCCAGAGGATTGTCCTCAATAATATCCCTGCTGCTGCGGTTCCGCTTGACATCTTGGCTATTGGTGGCCTTAATCTAACCCCGCGCCACATTTCTTGTCGATTCAATTGTTCAAGCACCGAATAAATATTTGCACTTGCAAGGGGCAAAGGAAAACGCAATGCTCGAGCCATCATCACAATTGTGCAAATTCATCTCGACTTGACCCCCAACTTGTATTTCGCAACTTTCCATCTTTCCTTAGCCGGCCCTTCTTTGCCAACATGCTCACTTCTCCTCCAGCACATGCACTGCGCGATCGAGATCTCCTCACAGCCGACGAGTTTCTTACCGAAGCCAAGCTTGACAGTCTCTGGGACCTGTTCTGTTCTGCAAACAGTGACAATGCCGACCCACAGGTTGTCTTTGTCAAGTTGATTAATTCCGTGAGTCCCCAATTTGCATTGCCATTCTTTAATTAGGCGCTGCTTAAGATCTCTGCGCGCTAACGGGACTTATGGATGTTCCTGTTCATCAGGTACGAAAGCCTTATAGCGAGTTGCTTTCTGCACGCCTGGGTAGCTTCCTTCGGCAAGGGGGAAGCACTTGTTACACGCCTACCGAGGGCGGCACCGTGATCGATGACTTTGAAGTACTAAATGCACAAGGCAGCGCCAGCGATGAGGGATCGAATATCATCCGTGACTTACATGAAAAACTTGCAGATGCACAGCAACAGCTCTCGCAAGGCGAGATTAACATCAACCAGCTCAACAGCAAGTGTAACGAACTAGCACGGCAAAGAGATCACGACCAGAAGACCTTCGAGGAAGAAAAATCACAGCTGCAGTTGAAACTGCAGAAGCTTACTGGCGAGCATGATAAACGCGGCCACGAGCTACAAAAATACAAGGATACCATTAGCCGTACATTAACCCCAATCCATGTTGCCATCGAACCCATCGCTTCCCAAGGCCGCTATATCGGTTTGAATGGTACAGGCCTCAACTCCTACCAACCTAGAGGTGGTGGGGCCGTCAAACTCCATACCCGCATCCAGTGGTGGGAGATATTCGAGCTTGAGCGGCATGGCAACGGGATCTACGCTTTCCGCAGCGTCGCTTTCGACAACCGGTACATACGCGCTGATCCGCACCACATTGCACCCGGCGACAGGGCAGAGTGGGGTGGAGGGGAGGTCAATGGCCAGTACGGCTGTGGGG
The DNA here is from genome assembly GCA_015179045.1 of Kalaharituber pfeilii. Lineage (NCBI taxonomy): Eukaryota > Fungi > Ascomycota > Pezizomycetes > Pezizales > Pezizaceae > Kalaharituber > Kalaharituber pfeilii. Next base: position 87,542 of record WHUZ01000082.1, on the reverse strand, counting down.
AGTATGAGAAATACAGAATCCACCGTGTAGGAGATCATGGAGAGGTTGCTATCGAGCCGGTGAAATTTCCTGGAAGGTTCTTTAGGATGGGCAATTGGGATGACGCGATTTGTTTGCAAGGGGCAGTGGACTGGTGGGAGAAGTTTCATCTATTGCTTTTGCTGTGATTCACTCATGTCGGTGGTTTTGTTGTGGCACCAAGGGAGTACTTCACCAGATGTAGACAGAACCCAAACTCCATAGTGCTTGTCACGCCCTGCCATGCCATGCGAACAGCTGCAAGCGGGGTAACGTGATATAAAAAAAAAATAGTGCTTGTCACACACAATGAATCCAACAGGCCGTGATCTGCATTGGACTGAAACCGCCTAGACCGGTTCAGGGCCGGTATTCTTAGTGGCCTGGACCAGCCTGGACCGGCCTGATCCACATGAATCAGGCCAACCAAGCCAGTCCAGGCCAACCAGGCCATTTACGTAAATTCAAGCGATTTTAGAATTTAACCTAGGCGGATTAGATTTTAATCGTCCTGGGTATTTCCATATAAATTCTACACCTAATATAGTTTTGGATGATACTCTATGGTGGTAGTTGCCCCATTAGGCATTCAAATCCTCTACAGGTGCAAATGGCATGGCAGCCATTTGAGATCTTCAACGAGTGCACACCTCGCCATAGCCTATCAGGCGGCATGCGAGTAATGAAATAAAAAAAAAAAAAAAAAAAAAACGAGTGCACACATGTCCTACAGTGTGTATTCAACAGAACTGAAATATTTCATGGTGAGTGGATGCATATGGATCAGGTGGTGAGTTGATATCCATATGTATATCTTTTTATCCAGCAGTGAATTTTGATATTTGGTCTGCATAAAATATGAGGAGTGTTTAAAACAATCTAAAATATAACACTGTACACGTAGGAGAATATATTCGGAGTAGGTTGATATAAGTAAGTATTGACAGCAAGTAGGAGTCGATAAAATTACTTGTCAATATACACCCTATTAGGTAATCCATTTTCCTTAATACACCATGTATGAGTGCAGCTATGAAACTCCAGAAATGTACTATGAGGATTAGTGGGTTAGTATATGGAAATGTTTAGAATAGTCTTATCATGTCTTTTCAAGTTATACACTATTTTCATGATTCCTGTCTATTATTTTGTAAGGAGTGAAGGTGAAGCGAAGAGAATGATTGGATTCGTAGCTGCCATTCACTTCATCGCTCTCTTGATTTCTTTGTTCTTCAGCATAAAGCCACGTACAATATGTGTATATCCTAACACCACTATATATAGACGTGAGCTGCTAGCAAATTGATGCGAGTATGACGTCAATGAATCCAACAGGCCGGCCTAGGCTATATATTCAGGAAGGTTCGAGCGAATTAAACGAATTGCTCCACTGCTATCCAGGTGAATTGAGGCCAGCGTTTACCAGATTGTGTGAGTATTCATATGAGTAGAATCTCCCGTATATCTAGAATTTTAAACAGCAGTGGTCTACGACTTTAGTCAAGTATGTATCACACTTTATATTGAATATATACTAACAAAAATTATAGAAATGACGGGACCTTCCAGATAATACAACAGACGGGACTCAATTCTTCGATAATGATACCTTCAGACGAATAACGTTGACTATTATTAGAAATTTTTACCTAATGGGCGACTGTCTTTTTTTTTTTTTTTTTTTTTTTTTTATATATATATATATATATCACATTACCCCGCTTGCGGCTGTTCGCCATGGCAGGGCGGTGGAAGCGAGCTAATGCGCAATAGCATTGGGAAGATACCAGGAATCACGCAGTAAAATCACGAATCATCACATCGACACCTTCAAGCATTCTTACTCACTTCCACTGCTTCTTTTTATCTTCAATTTTGTGTTGGGATAAGCCTACTCGATTTCATACTTTGACATTGGTTTTTTTGTTCAAGTTCACCGGCGCTACTGTATATTCCCTGCACCTCGTGGTGTATGTGCTTTGATATGTAGCTGCTGCAGCTACATCTATTTACAACGTTAGTAAATTTTTGAAATATCGTGGGTAGCATAGAGGTTAGCAATGGTTTAGTGACGCACACATATACTTGTTCCCTGATTCGTCAACCGCTTCGCGCCGCAGATCTGAAGACTATGTATGTATACGTATGTCAGGCCACGCAAAACCTCCATGTAATAATGAATTGCGCAGGACAGTAGGAGTCCAGTTTAACTCGTGGCAAAGGATGCCAAGAAAAGTGAACTGAGGTGCGGACTGTCTGTAAGATGACCTCTGACAAGCATTTCGGGATGTCGGTAAAATACATACGGGTAAAAAGGATGCGACCTGAGTGCGTATTGCAGTCTCAAAAGTGTATATAAGTGGTGTTCATGGCTGTGTGTTCTCCTTTCCTTTTTCTCTTTACGCAACCTCTTGTATTTAGTTTCTACTAAGTAGAGTGGTTACCTGCTGTGCCGATCCGCTGAACTGCTGTACCGCTGTGAACCGTTGAACCGCCTTGTTGCCGCGAACTGCTGAACTGCCGCCTGCCGCCTCCTGCCTGCGCTCCGTAGATCGCCGTCATCCACGGGCCCCAGACCACGTCCGCCGTTACACTGTCCCACGCTTAGTTAAACATGTGAGAGTCACTATAGTAGCTACGCATGGGAGCTTAGTCCACGACAAAAACCGAGGTTCCATTCTGTGCAGTCAGCCGCTCCTCCGTGTAACGTGCACATACCCACCCGCACATGACATCATATTCCAGAAACGCCGCCCAGCCCGGGCAGCTCAATTGGTATTGCAAAACGTAAATGCTTGCTGACTATCCACGGTCCGCAACGCGGAACTGTTTCAGCTCACACCAGTCGGGTTCAACCCTGTTCGTTATCATCAGTCGAATCCTACATGTGCTAACCAGCATCTTGCCGCCCAGGCCGCATTAAGGTAAGGTGTCAACGTTGAAGACGCACGCATACATGTAAGTACATTGAGGCTTGCTAGTGTAACCACCCCGCTCAGCCCTAACACGCGTGTCGCGTGTGCTACCATAACGGTTACAGTGTTCCCAACCAGCCAGGCCGCCGACCAGGCCGTCCAGGCCATTCAGGCCGTTCAAGCGCAGGAGGGCTGGATACGAGGCTATTTCAGGGGCCACCTTCAAGTTACTTGGACACGGATTTAATATGAACCTTTCAATATTTTCGGATAACTATCTAGACTTTTTTTTTATTGAGCAGCGCTTTTCGCACGTATTCAGGTAAGTAATTTTATTTTTTGTATCGCTTGACTATATACTAATTTCTTATTAGTATTGCAGGGAGACAGACATTCCAACCACCGATGATGATTCCTTTAGTATTCTACTGTTCTTCACTCTCCATAGTGCAAGTTCAAGTTTTGATCTTGCATCGACGATGATTCCCTGCAGTCCAATCTGATGCCGATATCGAGTCTTCTGGAATTTGGGGTTACAAAATTTTGGTGCGACAAAGTTGGGATTTGACACTATGGTGAAGCTGTGCATGGCTACTGTAATGGAAAGCGATACTGGCGGTGTAAAATCAGCAAGCAAAATCCTAAACATTAGAGAATGAGGTGTACGTAGAATTTAGAGTACGTTCTGTATATAGCTAGCTACTGTATAACTTAACTCACACTGCAGCCTGAATGGCCTGAATGGCCTGAATGGCCTGAACCGGCCTGAAACATTCAGGCCGCCTGGACCGGCGCGGGCGGACCTCACGGCCGGCCAGGCCCGTTGGGAACACTGAATGGTTATCGTGCATGCATGAGTTGAACACCGGCCAATACGGTAGTCGCGGTACTGTACTTGAGTAACAGCGAGCTGAAACATATAGGTAGTTATGAAATGTGTCGTTGTACGTTAGTAAGTTATGGTGTCCCACAGGGGCAGAGGCTGCTCGGGATTGACGCAAGGTTGGAGCTGTATATGTAATTACGGCTTTGAGGATCAACTTGCACAACGAACGTCATAGAAGCTACTGGAGAAGTAGATATGCTACGGCCAATTCAGTTCATGGAGCGCCGGGTACAACTGAATCAGGAAACTACTTGTACATAGTTAGCATGCTGGTGTGAGGTTATGGTACCTCTTTGGGAAGTAGAGTCCTACCTGTTCGGGTAGGGAGATGTTACCGCTTAGGGTAGCGAGATGGGATGAAGGAAGGGTATTTAAGGGGGGAGAAACTCCTAGACTTTTCTTTCTCGCATTGGACTTCAAGACATATACATCTCTCACGCTGCCTCGTTCCATTTGCCTCGTGCGAACTCGCCTCGTGCCAGTCCCCTCACAGCTGGGTATGCGTACTCGACCCGCCTTTTTGCTTTCATCATTTATTTCTTTATTTATTTATTTATTTATTTTATTTCTCTCTTTCCACTATTCATTTTCCCTTTACTCATCAATCGTGCGTATGACACAACGCTAGACCATAAACCAAATCTACAGAGCGGTGTCCTCACAAAAGGGACAAAACACTACAACTCTATGAACCACGATCCTTAAACGCCTCTTTACTATATCGCAGAGCTCTTTCAACCCTTTATAAATCTAGCGCTATTAGTACAACAGGTACCGAAACTTAGTCCAGTGAGCGGTGAGAACTTAACTAGTCTCAAGTCGTGAATTGCAGCTCAATCTCGTCGAATGCACTCCAACCTCTAATACTACAAATCTATGAACCACGATCCTCAAAGGACTTCTTTACTCTATCGCAGAGCTCGAGGCAATTTATCCCTCAACCCTTTATAAACCTACAGCTATTAGTACAAACAGGCATTGAAACTTAGTCCAGTGAGCGGTGCAAATTCAAGTCGTGAATTGCAGCTCAATGTCGTCGAATGCACTCCAACTTCTTAACGTTTGTTGTTTTTTATTTCCCATTTCGGATATCATATCCACAAAAAGTTGCCACGGCAACTACGGTAAGCTTCTGGTTGCACAAGGCGACAAGCATTCGCCAAGAATTTCGCGGGGACAGCCTCCGCAACGCCAAGAATTTTGTGTGACATGGTTTTTGTGTAGGATGTGGTTTAGTCGGTGGCGATCCCGATGACATCTTTTTCTAGATGGTGGGGGGGGGGGGGGGGGGGGGGGGGGGGGGGGGGGGGGGGGGAGGGGGGAGGGGGGAACAAAAACTGCACGGACTAACTTGTTTAGACCAGCGGGTGGCTGGTGGAAAGTGGTTTTGTTTTTTAATTATGTCTGCCCAGATTACTTAATTCTCAGCGCCCGCGAGAAAATTGACGGATCGGGAAATTTAAAGGAAGCCTACTTACGTAGGCATGAGGCATGCAGCGTTTTTCTGCATCTTGTTCAGTGCAGCCAAGCAGTTGGGCTTGAATTCGGTACCAGTTGTGTATCCCTGACACGGCTACCTAAGCTCCCCCAGAGATTGGGAATTGAAATCCAGGCTGGTTAACGTCACTGTCTCTTTACCGTCTGTGTGCGAAATCTTTATGATATACCTCGAGCTTAGTTATTCGTGACCGTTGTGGCACAAGCTTTTTTTGTCAAGAATTGCCGTAATTGGAGGTTTTTATTTTTTTGTTCATCTGGAGTGTTAACTGTACGTCTGTGCCCACCAATCAAAGGTGTTGCGGCGTCTCCCGAATGTCCAGTTGGAAAGGTGATCTTGATCTGGCCTACCTGCGGCTATCAATACCTGCATTCTGCATTGCGCCGACCCTCTCAACTGCACGTCGCCGTTAGGGGATCCACGTTTATGTAGGGGGGGGTGGATTTCTGTTGGGTTCTTGAATGGGTCGCCACCGGCTGAACCGCTCAACAAAGTTTTCCAATTGTCGGGCTTGCGAGAGCTGGTACTGTAAATGTAGAGTGAAGCACTACCTACTAGTAGGTATCTGCTCAGCCACACCAGCCAGCTGGATGGTTGCTCCAGTTTGGACGTTTTTTATTTTTATTTATTTATTTATTTTTTTTTTTTCTCAGTTTTTATTTGTTTTTCTTTTTTCTTTTTCCTTTTCCCTTTTCCCTTTTGTTTTTTTCTTATTGCGGCAAGAGCCCTCTTTTGCATCCCTAGGTTTTCTGTTTCGGATTGGCACTCGGGGAACGCTACTGGACCGCGGTGCCGAGCCAAGGCCCAGATGTGTGCATGGGGGAAGGGTGCTGCATGCATGGATGTGTTAGCTCTAGCGATACAAAATACTTACCGATTCGTTAGGGACGCCCGCACCGGGTTTTGTACTCGTACTGCTTTTTTTTCGGACGGGGTACGTGGTTATGATAGGAAAGGTGGGTACGGAAATCTCCAACAGATAACGAAAACAAGAGTTGTTGCGAACGGAAGAGATAGGTAAGTTCCACGCGAGTAAAGCAGGTCGGAACCTTGGTTGAGTAAGTTTTACTCTACTCTACTTGAAGCTTGAACCCTGGGATGGATAGGTAGATTACTTTATTTGGCAGCATCTTGCATGGGCACGGGGGGGGCGGAGGGGCGTACCGTGGGAACGTAACGCGCATCTACTTTACTTTCTGGGACGAGAAACGCTTTTGTTACGGGGTTATTCTGTGCGCGCGACAGGGGGGGGGGGCAGCTACTGGGTCGGCAAATTGCTTGCGCGATGGGGGAGGCGGTGGCCACGACTTCGACTACGCCGAGGGGCTGCGTCCAATAATGGCAGACCGCTCTCTCGTGGCCAATGGCGCTGGAGGCGACAGCGCGACAACGCACGCAATAAAAGTGTCGGCAGCGCCGAGGCATGCTGACCGCCCGCGGAAATTGAGGAGGGGCGAAAAGGGAGGGATTGAGGGAGAAGAAACAGAAAGGAAGCAAGCTGCCGGGCTGTCGGCCGTTGGCTGGGCCGGCGTGCACAGCAGTGCAGCACTTGTACCCGCTCCGGCGGCCTCTCGCTGCTCTTTTGGGACGGGACGCAGCCCGCCAAACTAAACCACCAGCTGCTGCTCCGTCTCTCCTTCTCTCCAGCCTCCCTCCTTCTTTCCTTCCCCCCCATCCTCCCATCCCCCCTTCCCCTTCCCGCTCAACCCACCAACAGCTCTCCTCCAACCACCCTCTCTCTTCATTCGTCTATCTTTGACTGATCTCCCTTTCTTGCTCCACTCCTTCTTCCCACCACCCAGCCCAACATCCCCCCCCCGCACACGGACCACCCATCCCGCAGGGTCTGGCAGCCGCGGAGTGACTTTCTTTTCAAACTATTTGACAGCCCCTCCGCTCATTCATTTCCTGCCAAAAAGCCGATCAGCTATTTTTATCGTTCACGCCAAAGCCTCCCAACGCCAGCCTCTCGCCACCCCGTCGGTACCTTTTGATCTGCGTTTGGTTCCCCCAAGACTTTAGCCGACCTCTCGCCCAGGAAATAAGACGCCTGACGAAGCATTCGGCTCCCTACCCCCATCGACACCCAGGCCAGGAACGACGAGAGAACTTCCTAGGATCTGATCTCGGGAGACCGACGAACGACAACGATTGAATAACCAAGCTTCGGAACCCCCGTAAGTGTGAAGCTACGGCACGTGGCTCCGACAGAGTAAGCAGGCACCAGGCTGGAATAGTGAAGCATAAGGTTTCTGGGGTAAAAAATCCTGACGAAACGTCAACCGCGACAAGCTATTGACAAATACTCAATTCAAATCTATTTCCCATTGCCATACGTTCTAACTACAGGGCTTCTACTTCTTTCCGCTCTCTACGTTTTTGCATTGAGTTTAGTTTTTTAATTCTTAATTGCGTATCGCTGCCTACCAATAATTTCGGTTTTCGCTTAATTAGCTATCCTCCGGACCTGACACAATTTAACAAACATGTAAGAGTACAATTCCCGCTATGTCTTTATCTTGTTTATCCCTTCTATTGTGGATGTGCCACCCCGGAAAGGTGCATTTGCTGCGTGTCTGAATGACGGGAGGCGTGTTGTCTCATGTGGGGTTGGGAACGGATTTGGTGGGGGGCCGCATCGCTCTCCTGGGTGAATCAATCATCCGGTCCCTTGGTGTGAGTTACGTCTGTTTGCCACCACCCGTATCCAGCACCATCACCAACTTGCCCGCCATGCCTTTCACAAACACACCAAGGCACCTGCAGGGAACCAATTATTGTAGCTGACATTTACTCCATTTGGGCCACCACTCTTCTTTCCATTTTTTTTTTTTTTTTCTCTTTTTTCCCCTCCCCCATCGCCCGCCGCTCGCGTCATAACTACATCCTAGTTCCATGCTCACGCAGAACACCCTCCACTCCTGCTGCTCCATAACGTTTCATTACCACCAAGAGCATCGATTGTTTTGACGCTCACCTGATAGGCACCTGCTTATCTTCTTCGGTTTTGACTAATCCGAAGCTTTTTTCCTTCAGATCTAGTGATCCACATTGACGATATGTCGGACCCAAATTTATCCCCAACATGGGGCACCTTGCCAAACCCTCTCGATGTCGCTCCCTCACATACGTCAAACTCAACAATATTACCGCCAGCTCGACCTGAGCATACCCGAATACAACATATACTAGTGATAACACACTACATCTATCCACTTTTCCTGCTTGTATTTTTTCTTAGTGCTCTTACGTGGTGGGGGATCCGCACTGCATCAAAGAAACCCCAACCAGCATGGGCTTCGCAACCAATCACCGCACGATCGTCTCCAGCTCGCGGGAGAAGTCCCACCAGCGGCCACCTCAACCGGAATAACATCAGTCGGGGTGGCTCGGACGTGAGTGAGGCAGATGCGGAGGAAGATCGCTTGTCGGATATAGTCTCGCCTGCCAGGTTCGCGCCTAAGGGTCTATACGGACGCACGTGGGCAAAATTCGCAGCATGGTTCCGGGGAGACCTGGAGGATTATTCCGCAGACGCGAAGAAAATGGGAGCGCAGCAGAATGGCGGGTACTATGATACGAACAGGAACGTGGGGTTGACACCGATTCGGAAGGCGGTCATGAGTTGGGGCTTAGTTGCAGTGATTTTGTCGTTGATGGCCAACTCTACGAATATTATATTACATGCTTTGGTGAAGGCTGGGTGGTGGTGTGGACAGGATGTCGTGGTATGTAACTCATACAATTAATCCGGTGTTCTGTTTCTTTTCCCTGCGCTGACATGCAGAATTTGATTTAGATCTCAATCGTGTCGTTGCTTTTCATTTACGCCCTGATATTACTCTCGCAACTGGACACAAAGAATTACCCAACGGTACCGCATGTTTTGACGTGGGGTGTCGGAGCCGCATTTGAGATATTCCTTTTAATTCTCAATATCGTGAATTGGGGGCCATCGAAACAGCATCAGTTATCCAGTTACAAGATCACGGCACTTAGCATAGATCTCTTTCGCATTGTGATATTACTCATTCTGATCAATCTCTATATTATCCTGGTGGTGTTGTCCGCCGAAGTTGAAGACGATGGGCTTGAGGATGATGATCAAACAGAGTGTGAAAGTGACGATCAGCACGACGGCGAGGAATATGATGAGAGCACTGGCTTATTAGCGACAAGTGGCGGCAGTGTGAATACGGAAAGGAGAGAAGGGAGAAACCCTAGGCTTCGCAAAAGAGGTGACTATGGAGCGTTCGTGAATGGGAAGGTGACTGGGACTCCATCTCAACCTAATCAGGAAGAGGGGCCTGGTTGGGGAAGGAGGAATACAATTGGGTTGAGGCAAAGTTGGTGGGAGTATTTGCGCGGATATACGGTATGTACATTCATTTTGGTTTCCGCTTGGATTGTTGAATGCTGACACTTTTGTTTGAAGGTGTTTTTCCCATATCTTTGGCCTGCCAAGTCTCGATGGCTGCAACTTCTTGCCGTGATTTGTTTCATTCTAGTCACGATTCAGCGATATATCAATATCATGGTGCCGCATCAGCTCGGAAAAGTCACAGATTTACTCACGCAGGCATATGACAACCCGGTGTCTCCGGATGATCCACCGCAGTCGGCATTGGCTAGGATTCCGTGGATGCAAATTTCCCTGTACATTTTATTCCGCTTCCTGCAAGGATCCATGGGCCTTCTTGGCGCAATTCGTTCGACTCTCTGGATTCCGATTGGACAGTACAGTTACCAGGCGCTCAGCACAAGCGCGTTTGAGCATGTCCACAGTTTGAGCTTGGATTTCCATTTGGGGAAGAAGACTGGGGAGGTGTTGAGTGCACTGAGCAAAGGGAGTGCCATAAATAACTTTTTGGAAATGGTGACCTTCCAGGTTATACCGATGTTAGTGGACTTGGGGTTGGCGGTGGCGTATTTCCTGTATCAGTTTGATGCGTAAGTATCCCGCAGATTAAATATGCGGGCTCGGAATGGTGTTGACTCGCGGTTTCTAGGTACTATGCTCTGATTGTAGCGATCGTCACATTCTGCTATCTATATATAACGGTTAGGATGGCGCAGTGGAGAGCTGATATTCGTCGTGAAATGACTAATAAATCCCGTGAAGAGGATGCAGTCAAGTGAGTGTTATCTGACAATGTAGATGGTCGAGTTGGAAAAGCTAATATACAAACGCTCTTTAGAAACGATTCCATGATTGCTTACGAAACTGTCAAGTATTTCAACGCGGAACAATATGAATTCACACGATATCGCAACGCAGTCAAAGCTTTCCAACGTGCGGAATATCAGGTTCTGTTTTCGCTGAATGTCATGAATGTGAGCCAGAATATCATGTTTATGATTGGATTGCTTGTTGCATGCTTCCTCAGCGCATGGCAAGTTACCACGGGGCAGACAAAAGTTGGAAGATTTGTGAGCTTGTTGGCGTATTTGGCGCAGCTGCAGGGGCCGCTGAATTTCTTTGGAACGTTCTATAGGAGTATTCAGAGCTCGATGATTAATGCGGAGCGGATGTTGGAGCTGGTGAGTTTTTATTTCCGATCCCCCGGGTATCTTGTGTTGGATGTTAATATAAATGTGCGTATATAGTTCAAGGAAAAACCAACGGTGGTAGACTCTCCCGATGCCAAGCCACTTGGCCCGTGCCGTGGCGAGATTACGTTCAATAATGTCCGTTTCTCGTACGATCAGCGGAAGCCGGCATTGAAAGGATTGACGTTCACCGCATCTCCGGGAACCACTACGGCATTTGTGGGTGAGAGTGGTGGAGGAAAGACAACGATTCTCCGACTGCTATTTAGGTTTTACAACGCGAATGAGGGATCTATCACAATTGATGGTAAAGACGTTCGGGATGTCACCATCGAGAGCTTGAGAGAGCAAATAGGAGTTGTGCCGCAGGATACAGTGTTGTTCAATGAAACCATCATGTTGGTGCTACCCTTCCTTTTGGGATGTATTTTTCTTGATTCCGGACCCTAACATAAGCATCTTCAGGTACAATCTCAAATACGCTAATGCCGATGCGACTGATGAGATGGTTTATGAGGCATGCCGCGCTGCTCGCATCCATGACAAAATTATGTCTTTCCCAGATCAGTACAATACCAAGGTCGGCGAACGTGGTCTCAGGCTTTCCGGTGGCGAGAAGCAGCGTGTTGCGATTGCTCGTACAATTCTGAAGAACCCGAGGGTCATTCTCCTCGATGAGGCTACTGCGGCGTTGGATTCGGAGACTGAGCAACATATCCAGAAGGCATTGAAGGATCTGTGTCAAGGGCGCACCACCCTTGTGATTGCACATAGATTAAGCACCATTACAAGCGCAAATCAAATATTGTGTATTCACCAAGGAAGGGTTGTCGAGCGCGGAACGCACGAAGAGCTGTTGAAGCTGAAGGGGCGGTATGCGATGATGTGGGAGAAGCAGGTGAAGGCTGAGAAGCAGATGAGGGAGCAAACGGATGATGAGGATGTTTCGTCGCAGGATGGACAGCGGAGCCCGGTTGAGCCGGAGGATTCGAGTGATACCGGATCAGGGAGCGCCACAACCACCGAAATGGATGAGGCAGTGGGACCAATCTCGAACAGTCGGAGTGGGACGGTGCATGTGATCCCGAGTGTGAGCAGGATGGAGACACTGACACCCCCGGTTGAGGGTGGAAGGGATGCGAAGAGGAGGGTGTTTGCGCCGCAACAACAGTCGGCGAAGGCGGCGGCGGAGTTGAGGAGGAGCGGGAGTGTGAGTAGTTTGAGGAGGGGAAGGCAGCTGCGTTGGGACACTACGGGGTTGAGGGAGGCGTTAGGGAAGAAGGGAGGGGAGTAAAGAGGGGGCGGGGTGGGTTGAAAAATAGTATTTCATTTTTTTTGCTTTTTTCTATTTTGGAGGGTAGGAAAAGTGATAATTAATTGTGGCATTTATATATGCTGCTGCTGTTTTGTATTGCGCGTGCAGTTTACTGTATGTTACTGGTTTGTGTAGGCTGAGATTGGGTTTCATGGGTGGTTTTTTATTACGTAGTCTATGTTTTTGATGGGGATTGCTTCATGTTATGTGTGTATGTATGTATGTTTGTATGTTTGTATGGATATGCTAGTACTTGGGGATAGAGAAAAGAACACAAAATGGGAAAAAATGTTGATGGGGTACTATTGTATTGGAGAAAGGGTATGTGAGGGAAAGGGTAAAAGGGTTAAAAAAAAGGAACGAAAGAAAACGAATGGGGAAAAGTAGCAGAAATTTGATGAATGGATATTGGGGGGGAAAGTGTTTTGTATATTAGCATGTGTATGTGGATTGAATGTATGGGTTTTATTTGATGTAATGATATGCAAGATGGGATAATGTTATAAGGGCGGTTTCAACGGGAAACCGTGCGCGTGTATCCATACTCCGACGTCTGCCTTGGTCTGGCGCAGGTGACATCCCGGGTTACGGACATTGTAATTGGTTATAAATTGAGGGGCGATTGCTGAATTTCGTAAGGATGGTAATAAGGAGGAGAGTGTGGGGGATGGCTTTAGACTGCTGCAGGGGAGATATGAGGAGTTTGAGGTGGGGCTTGCAACGTGAGAAGCCTACATAACCATTTTACCCTCCATAAGATTGCCACTTGATGAAATAATAAAAGTAGCCTTCACTCATCACCGCATGCCCGTCACAGGCATAATTGGTGATGCATGTTTTTTTTTTTTTTTTTTTTTTTTTTCTTACAAGAGACTCTTGCCGTGCTATTTGTCTCAAAAATCCTACAGTGTGTGCTCGTTCGTACTCGTACTCGTACTCGGTACCATAGTTACTCACGTCCCTCGTTACTAACGCTGAGATGACGTAAGGGTTTTGAGGGTAAGTACAGTACATAGTCCAGGATGGATCTGTGGGTGTGAGTTACACAATCGACACCCCCCATTCATTGGCCAATTAATGGGGTCCAGTCGGCCGATCAGCCGAATTGGTTTTTCGGAAAATTGCAGACGGCGGCGAAAAATCCGGGATCAGATATAGGGAACTGAATGCCAAAAAAACTACCTGCGCACCTAATATCTATATCTATGTGTTTTGATTTAGGCCGAAGTTTGTGTTTTGAGTACTGTATTTGCGGTACTGTACTCACGTCCCTCGTTACTAACGCTGAGATGACGTAAGGGTTTTGAGGGTAAGTACACAGTCCGGGAGGATTCTGTGGGTGTGAGTTACACAACCGACACCCCCCCCCCCCCATTCATTGGCCAATTAATGGGGTCGGTCGGCCGATCAGCCGAATTGGGTTTTTCGGAAAATTGGCAGACGGGCGGCAAAAAATCCGGGATCATATATAGGAACTGATGAATGACAAAAAAGCTATGATACCCTGCGCACACGTATCTATGATATGTGTTTAGATTTAGGGCCTAGGTTTCTGTTTTGAGTACTGTATTTGCGGTACTGTACTCCCGTCCCTCGTTACTAACGCTAAGATGACGTAAGGGTTTTGAGGGTAAGTATCATACATAGTCCAGGATGGATCTGTTGGTTGTGAGTTACACAACCGACCCCCCCCCCCCATTCATTGGCCAATTAATGGGGTCGGTCGGCCGATCAGACGAATTGGTTTTCGGAAAATTGGCAGACGGGCGGCAAAAATCCGGGATCATATATATGATAGGGAACTGAATACCAAAAAAGCTATGATACCTCCGCACACGTATCTATGATATGTGTTTTGATTTAGGGCCTAAGTTTGTGTTTTGAGTTATTTGGCGGTACTGTACTCACGTCCCTCGTTTACTAACGCTGAGATGACGTAAAGGTTTTGAGGGTAAGTATCATACATAGTCCAGGATGGATCTGTGGTTGGGAGTTACGCAACCGACACCCCCCCCCCCCCATTCATTGGCCAATTAATGGGGTCGTGTCGGCCGATCAGGCGAATTGGTTTTTCGGAAAAATTGCAGACGGGCGGCAAAAAAATCCGGGATCAGATATGATAGGGAACTGAATGCCAAAAAAAACTATGATACCCTGCGCACACGTATCTATGATATGTGTTTAGATTTAGGGCCTAAGGTTCTGTTTTGAGTATGTAATTTGCGGTACTGTACTCATGTCACTCGTTTACTAACGCTGAGATGACGTAAGGGTTTTGAGGGTAAGTAACATACATAGTCCAGGATGGATCTGTGGTGTGTGGTGTGAGTTACACAACCGACCCCCCCCCCCCCATTCATTGGCCAATTAATGGGGTCAGTCGGCCGATCAGGCGAATTTGGTTTTTGGAAAAATTGCAGACGGGCGGCAAAAAATCCGGGATCAGATATAGGGAACTGAATGCCAAAAAAAGCTATGATACCCTGCGCACACGTATCTATGATATGTGTTTAGATTTAGGGCCTAAGTAGTTTCTGTTTTGAGTAATGTATTTGCGGTACTGTACTCATGTCACTCGTTACTAACGCTGAGATGACGTAAAGGTTTTGAAGGGTAAGTACAGTACATAGTCCAGGATGGATCTGATCTGTGGTGTGAGTTACACAACCGACACCCCCCCCATTCATTGGCCAATTATTATGGGGTCGGTCAGCCGATCAGCCGAATTGGGTTTTTCGGAAAAATTGCAGACGGGCGGCAAAAAAATCCGGGGATCATATATATGATAGGGAACTGAATGCCAAAAAAAACTATGATACCCTGCGCACACGTATCTATGATATATGTTTAGATTTAGGGCCTAGGTTTCTGTTTTGAGTTATTTGCGGTACTGTACTCATGTCACTCGTTTACTAACGCTGAGATGACGTAAGGGTTTTGAGGGTAAGTATGATACATAGTCCAGGATGGATCTGTGGTTGTGAGTTACACAACCGACACCCCCCCCATTCATTGGCCAATTAATGGGGTCGGTCGGCCGATCAGCCGAATTGGTTTTTTGGAAAATTGCAGACGGGCGGCAAAATTCCGGGATCAGATATAGGGAACTGAATGCCAAAAAAACTATGATACCCTGCGCACACGTATCTATGATATGTGTTTAGATTTAGGGCCTAGGTTTGTGTTTTTGAGTTATTGGCGGTACTGTACTCATGTCATTCGTTTACTAACGCTGAGATGACGTAAGGGTTTTGAGGGTAAGTATCCCAGGAGGATTCTGTGGGTGTGAGTTACACAACCGACACCCCCCCCCATTCATTGGCCAATTATTATGGGGTCGGTCGGCCGATCAGCCGAATTGGTTTTTCGGAAAATTGGCAGACGGGCGGCAAAAAATCCGGGATCATATATATGATAGGGAACTGAATGCCAAAAAAAGCTATGATACCCTGCGCACAGGTATCTATGATTAGGGCCTAAGTTTGTGTTTTTGAGTTATTTGGCGGTACTGTACTCACGTCACTCGTTTACTAACGCTGAGATGACGTAAGGGTTTTGAGGGTAAGTATCCCAGGAGGATTCTGTGGGTGTGAGTTACACAACCGACCCCCCCCATTCATTGGCCAATTAATGGGGTCGGTCGACCGATCAGACGAATTGGGTTTTTCGGAAAAATTGCAGACGGCGGCAAAAAAATCCGGGATCAAATATATGATAGGGAACTGAATGCCCAAAAAAACTATGATACCCTGCGCACACGTATCTATGATATGTGTTTTGATTTAGGGCCTAAGTTTCTGTTTTGAGTAATTGGCGGTACTGTACTCACGTCCCTCGTTTACTAACGCTGAGATGACGTAAAGGTTTTGAAGGGTAAGTATCCCAGGAGGATTCTGTGGTGTGAGTTACACAACCGACATCCCCCCATTCATTGGCCAATCAATGGGGTCGGTCGACCGATCAGCCGAATTGGTTTTTCGGAAAAATTGCAGACGGGCGGCAAAAAATCCGGGGATCAGATATAGGGAACTGATGAATACCAAAAAAGCTACCTGCGCTCACGTATCTATGATATGTGTTTTGATTTAGGGCCTAGGTTTCTGTTTTGAGTATGTAATTGGCGGTACTGTACTCATGTCACTCGTTTACTAACGCTGAGATGACGTAAGGGTTTTGAAGGGTAAGTATCATACATAGTCCAGGAGGATTCTGTGGGTGTGAGGTACACAACCGACACCCCCCCCCCATTCATTGGCCAATTAATGGGGTCAGTCGACCGATCAGCCGAATTGGTTTTTCGGAAAATTGGCAGACGGCGGCAAAAAGTCCGGGATCATATATATGATAGGGAACTGAATGCCAAAAAAGCTATGATACCTGCGCACACGTATCTATGATATGTGTTTAGATTTAGGGCCTAGGTTTGTGTTTTGAGTACTGTATTTGCGGTACTGTACTCACGTCCCTCGTTACTACGCTGAGATGACGTAAGGGTTTTGAGGGTAAGTATCCCAGGAGGATTCTGTGGTTGTGAGTTACGCAACCGACACCCCCCCCCCATTCATTGGCCAATTAATGGGGTCGGTCGGCCGATCAGCCGAATTGGTTTTTCGGAAAATTGCAGACGGGCGGCAAAAAATCCGGGATCATATATAGTAGGAACTGAATGCGAAAAAACTATGATACCCTGCGCACACGTATCTATGTGTTTAGATTTAGGGCCTAGGTTTCTGTTTTGAGTAATTTGGCGGTACCGTACTCATGTCATTCGTTACTAACGCTGAGATGACGTAAGGGTTTTGAGGGTAAGTATAGTACATAGTCCAGGATGGATCTGTGGTTGTGAGTTACACAACCGACACCCCCCCTATTCATTGGCCAATTATTATGGGGTCGGTCGACCGATCAGACGAATTGGGTTTTTCGGAAAAATTGCAGACGGCGGCAAAAAATCCGGGATCGTATATATGATAGGGAACTGAATGCCAAAAAAGCTATGATACCCTGCGCACACGTATCTGTGATATGTGTTTTGATTTAGGGCCTAACTAAGTTTGTGTTTTTGAGTGATTTGCGGTACTGTACTCATGTCCATGTCACTCGTTACTAACGCTGAGATGACGTAAGGGTTTTGAAGGGTAAGTAAGTACATAGTCCAGGATGGATCTGTGGTTGTGAGTTACACAACCGACCCCCCCCATTCATTATTGGCCAATTATTATGGGGTCGGTCGACCGATTCAGACGAATTGGTTTTTCGGAAAATTGCAGACGGGCGGCAAAAAATCCGGGGATCAGATATATCATAGGAAACTGAATGCCAAAAAAACTATGATACCCTGCGCACACGTATCTATGATATGTGTTTAGATTTAGGGCCTAGGTTTCTGTTTTGAGTTATTTGCGGTACTGTACTCATGTCATTCGTTACTAACGCTGAGATGACGTAAAGGTTTTGAGGGTAAGTATCCCAGGAGGATTCTGTGGTTGTGAGTTACACAACCGACACCCCCCCCATTCATTGGCCAATTAATGGGGTCGGTCGGCCGATCAGCCGAATTGGTTTTTTGGAAAATTGCAGACGGGCGGCAAAATTCCGGGATCAGATATATGATAGGGAACTGAATGCGAAAAAAACTATGATACCCTGCGCACAGGTATCTATGATATGTGTTTAGATTTAGGGCCTAACTAAGTTTGTGTTTTGAGTACTGTATTTGCGGCACTGTACTCATGTCATTCGTTACTAACGCTGAGATGACGTAAGGGTTTTTGAGGGTAAGTATCCCAGGAGGATTCTGTGGTTGTGAGTTACACAACCGACACCCCCCCCCCCATTCATTGGCCAATTAATGGGGTCAAGTCGGCCGAATCAGCCGAATTGGGTTTTTCGGAAAATTGCAGACGGGCGGCGAAAAATCCGGGATCATATATGATATAGGGAACTGAATGCCAAAAAAAACTATGATACCCTGCGCACACGTATGATATCTATGTGTGTAGATTTAGGGTGTAGGTTTGTGTTTTGAGTACTGTATTTGCGGTACTGTACTCATGTCACTCGATACTAACGCTGAGATGACGTAAAGGTTTTGAAGGGTAAGTATCCCAGGAGGATTCTGTGGTTGTGAGTTACACAACCGACACCCCCCCCCATTCATTGGCCAATTAATGGGGTCGGTCGACCGATCAGCCGAATTGGGTTTTTCGGAAATTTGCAGACGGACTAGCGGCAAAAATCCGGGATCATATATGATATAGGGAACTGAATGGCAAAAAAACTATGATACCCTGCGCACACGTATCTATATCTATGTGTTTAGATTTAGGGCCTAGGTTTCTGTTTTTGAGTAATTTGCGGTACTGTACTCACGTCACTGGTTACTAACGCTGAGATGACGTAAGGGTTTAGAGGGTAAGTAGAGTACATAGTCCAGGATGGATCTGTGGTTGTGAGTTACACAACCGACACCCCCCCATTCATTGGCCAATTAATGGGGTCGGTCGGCCGATCAGCCGAATTGGTTTTTTGGAAAATTGCAGACGGGCGGCAAAAATCCGGGATCAGATATATGATAGGGAACTGAATGCGAAAAAGCTATGATACCCTGCGCACATGTATCTATGATATGTGTTTAGATTTAGGGCCTAGGTTTGTGTTTTGAGTACTGTATTTGCGGTACTTGGGTATATCTATGTGTTTAGATTTAGGGCCTAAGTTTCTGTTTTGAGTTATTTGCGGTACGTGGGTATGATAACCCCCCCTTTTTTTTGGGGGGGGGGGGGGGGGGCGGAATGTGAGAAAATATGATAATCGAATGTCCGGAATGCTAGTAGGTAATTTTTTTTGTGTATCGGACGCAGCTATCATATGATAGGTATTGGCTTTTGTGGCTGGTGTGGAGGTTTTGCGGGGGGGGCGGGGGGGGGGGGGTTGCGAGGCTTGTGGGATGGTGGATTGGGGGGTGTGGGTGGCGTTTTTTGACTTTTGGTTTGGGAGGGTGGGGGTGGGGACGGGGGTGGGAAATATGATATACCTCCTACATAGTCGCACCCTATATAAGCTCTGCATATCATATTAGTCTAGCGCTGCGCTACTGGTGGTCTGCTCGTCGCGCACTTAAGTTATTAGTAGTACTCGACAGATCGATAGATACAGTATCTTGGGGAATCGAACCCAAGGTTGCCTGCCTCATGCCTCCCAATAGGGCGCTTCGAAAGCGGATTGTTATAGTTCGATCTCCTCCGTATGCTGTGCATGTCTGCGGGACACCCGGCACCATCAGTTATAATTTGGGTTATTAGGGATTTGTGCGCGGGTCTGATATGGATCGATGCCTAAAGATGTGATGGAAAAGGTCTGCGGTAGGTGGGGTTTTAAATAGCGTGTTTTAGATGGCAAAAAAAACAAAGTAAGTTGAAGGCTGGATTGGATATCGATTGGACGGACCTGATGCGACCCGGCCCACGACGAAGACACTATGGCGATCTCAAGCCCCCAGTTGGTGTCACTAGCAACTTCTATTCCAGAACATGCAGCACCCCTACTGACCTAGAAGCTGAGCTCACATTTCTTGCAGAAGTTGTTGCAACTGAAGGCACAGAAACTGAACTTCTGCCCCCTTCGGAAAGTCTGTTGTTTACTGTGGATGGGAAACAGAAGACAAAGCCTCGATCGATATCAGAAGACGAGTTGTGGCGCATTGCTCGCTCGGCTCCTAGCCGTATACCAGGAGAAGTTCGAGAACCCGAGAACGAAGATGAGACACCTCCAGAAGCTCCAATTCCCACAACCTTCCCACCTGACTCTCCCTCGCAAATATCTTACAACGACGTCCACCTTGGTGATGACTTATCTGAGGCCCAGAAAAATGAACTATTCCAGCTAATCTTAACACATGCCACAGCATTCAGCAAAGGTGACCGACTAGGAAAAGTCATGGGCTATAAGGCTTCCATTGACACTCGAGGGCCACTACCGCCACCTCAGGCATTACGACCGATGGGTCCAGAAAAAAGGAAGGCAATTGATGAGACTATCGATCAATTGTTACGTTGGGATGTCATTGAGGAATCAACCTCAGAAACTGCATCTCCCATTGTTCTGGTGTGGCAGAACAACAAGTGGAGGTTCTGTGTCGATTTCCGTACCTTAAACTCCATTACTGCTGGTGATGCATACCCAATGCTGAGAGCGGACTACATATTCACAGTACTGGCGAATAAGAAATATTTCAGCCTTCTTGATGCACTGAAGGGATACCATCAGGTAGAAGTAGAGGAAAATGATCGCCACAAGACAGCATTCAGCTGCCACAAGGGTCTGTACCAGTTCAAGCGACTCCCCTTCGGATTAAAGAATGCACCGGCACAATTTCAACGACTAATGGACCACGTCCTTGGAGGGCTCCGGTGGCAAGCCGCATTGGTATACATTGATGACCTCTTGGTATACATTGATGACCTCTTGGTATACATTGATGACCTCTTGGTATACATTGATGACCTCTTGGTATACAGCTGTTCATGGGGAGATCATCTACGACACTTACGCCTTGTCTTAACAGCAGCAATAAAGGCAGGACTGGTTTTCTCACTGGAGAAGTGCAGATTTGAATTCAGCAGTGTGCAGTTGCTTGGTCATGGACTGTCAAGATATGGCCTACACACACTACATGAGAAGGTGAAAGCAATAACGGAATTGGATAGACCTCGCACCCTGGGTGAGCTGCATCGATTGCTGGGAATGTTCGGTTACTACCGCATATTCATCAAAAATTACGCTAAAATCGCCAAACCACTCAACGATCTAAAGACAGGGAGAAAGGACTATAATTCAAAAGCTCAGATTGGTTGGTCGGATTCTTGTCAGAGCGCGTTAGATGAATTGAAGTTTAGATTATCCAATGCCCCCATTTTAGCACATCCGAAATACGATCGCCCTTTCATCCTATGCACAGATGCATCGGCAGACGCTTTCGCCGCAGTATTGACCCAAGTGTGGACTAGGGAAGATTATACGGATGAATTGAGTGCCTCTGAGTCTGACACGATGTGGATAGAGTGTAATGACCCCTTGGCATTGGATGCATATAGGCCAGATTCAGAGCTGGCATTTGAGGAATTGATGCTGGAAGGGACCCATGCACTGAACTGGGACCAGCTATATCGAGAAAACGCTACGTTTCGAGTCCCATACAAAAAGGCATTACACGTCTCGACAGGATCAGCAGTAGATGGATATTCAGTTCATAGGGATGGCATCCTGAGATACGATAACGGCTCCCACACCAGGGTCTGCCTACCAGAGAAGCTGGTGGATCAAGCTCTGCGAATTGCCCATGACTGCCACGGGCATCAGGGCGTTGATAAAACATACGACAGAATAACACATACGTTCTATCGCCCACTTCTTGCAGACAGGGTCATAAAATATGTTGCTCACTGTCCAAAGTGCATTATCAACAAAATCTCGCGTCAGCGACAAGTGGGGGAACTGACACCGATCGAGACACCAGCAGTCGCATTCGAGTGTGTGGGAATCGATTTCATTGTACAGCTTCCGAGAAGCAGAGGATTCGATGCAATCATGGTAGTCATAGACAAATTCACACGCTATGGAATGTTCATCCCAACATCAGAATATACTGCCATATCCTCTGCAACTCTATTCCTCAACCTGACAAGTTCCGTATGCTTCTGGCTCCGTACGTGGATAGGATGACAGTGGTATACCGTCCGGGCAAAGAACATGTCAACGTCGACCCCCTGTCAAGAGGACGATGGATCACAGATTCCTAATCATACACATGTTGTTTCTTCCTGATTTTTGTTTGCTCTGACTGTGTTGCAAGTGTTGTCAGCTTTTTGTCATGTTTCCTTAAACCTCCCTTATTGCTGTTCCTCCCTGACTGTTGTCCGCTCTGTCCAGTGTGTTGCAAGTGTTGTACGATCTTCATCACGTTTCCTTGTCCCTCCCCTATTGTTGTTTCTCTCTTATTGTTCGCTCTGTCCATTGTGTTGCAAGTGTCGTGTGCTTTCGTCATGTTTTGTTGTCCCTCCCTATTGTTGTTCATTGTGTTGCAAGTGTTGTATGCTTTTCGTCATGCTGTTGAAATTTTCGTGGTGGGCCGAATTGGGTTGCTATCATTTGTTGTCTTTGCACTCTTGGAATTCGGCTTGTGCCGTTGGGGGGATGTGTCAGGGCGACATATGCGACATAGGCGCCTGAGAGGCTGCATAGCGTAGGCAGGCTACATATGCACGGCGATGCGGCGGAAGCTTCTAGCGCATATGCCAACAGAAGCTTCCAGCATGAGGAACTCAAGTATTTAAAGTCTCAGCATAGACCTGAGTGAGAGACCATCATCAATATACTTTACTCTCTCTCCAGGCTTCGTCCACTAGGCTTAGGCTTCGTCCTCTGGGCTCTGTCCTTACAAGGTCCGTCATTTCTAAAATATTTGTTAGTATATATAAAGTGTGATACATATTTTTTTTTTATATCATTACTCGCGTGCCACGCTGTGGGCTATGGTGAGGATTTAGGCACATGGTACATACTTGACTAAAGTCGTAGACCGCTGCTGTTTAGAATTCTAGATATATGGAAGATTTTACTCATTTAAATACTCAATCTGGTAAACGCTGGTCTTAATAGTCTGGACTGGCCTGGTTGACCTGGACCGGCCTGGAGGGTGTACATATGGCGGACCGGAAGGGCAGCTGTTCGGCGTGGAGCGCGCAGCGGAGCGGAGCGGTTCACGGGCGTAAAATGGAAAACGATAGGTTTCAGAGTTTATAGAGAAAACTTAGAACACCGCTAGTGTCTTGATTTCTTCTAACTATGCTATCACCAGCCAGCGCTTATATAGACTTAAGCGCGTCATACATGACTAGTCAACAAATGAACAAAGGACTGACAATGTGGCAATTCCTTATCAATGCCAATACATGTGTTAACAGGTACACGTAACAGAAACATGCAAAAATAGTACAGACGTAAGATAATGAGATGTACTAATGAATGTGCGCATATCAGTAAAAGCTTCATAAGCCAAGCACATACAGAGTGCAAGGGCGATCCTAGGATCTTACCATGCGGTAGCACACACTTCCTTAGCACTACCCTATTCGAAAGACAAAGAACCTTCTGCCAAGCCTAACGGGTAATCAGTCCGCTCTATCAGCATCGGGCTTAGCGTTCGCACTCGGTGTGAGTTCTGAGTCGGGTTTTCTGAGCGAGTCCGAGTTGAGCCGGTTTGTCACGCCGTAAAACGTACTCAACTCGGCTGCTGAGCGAGCTGGTATGAGTTGTATGTACGGCGTGACTGAGTCGATGTGTAATGTACAACTACTACTCCAGCAGCTGAGCTGGTATGAGCCGAGTATGTACGTATGCTACAAAACTCGACACCGACTCGACTCACACTAGGACCTGGCGGCTAGGGTGTGATCAGTACATTTCCGGGCTGCCGGTTGTGTTACGGCCAAGGTAAGACTTACCCGACTAGGGGAACACTTACCCTGAACTGTTCGTAAGACCAATGCTGTTAGAGCGGACTGATCACCCGTGAGGCTTGGCAGAAGGTTCTTTATCCTTCGAATAGGGAAGTGCCAAGGAAGTGTGTGTCATTGTTTATGGTCTTTGGACTTGTAAAGCACTCGGTGTATGCGCACATGCATTAGTACATATTATTATCTTGTGCCTGTACTACTTTTGCATGTTTCTTTGTTACGATTATTGGCATTGTTAAGGGGATTGTCATTTCTTTATTTGCTTGACTAGTCATATATGATGCGCTCAGTCTATTTAAGCACAGGCGATAGCACAGTTGAAAGAATCAAGACACAAGCGGTGTTTTAAGTCCTCTATAACTCTAAAACCTATCGTTTCCTCATTACGCCCGTGAACCGCTCCCCTCCGCTGCGCGCTCCACGCCGAATAGCTGCCCTCCCGGCCCGCAGTATATACACCTCCGTAGCGACTCCGGCCCGCCGTATACACACCTCCGTAGCAACTCCAGCCCGCCGAATACGCACCTCCGTAGCCGTAACATCCAGAACCTTCCAGCGCCCACCGGAGCCTAGCCCCTCACGCCCGTAACAATATAATAATAGTAATATATAGATACTAGTAAGTATAAATTTAATTTTATAACTTATATTTAAGTTTTAAATCTAAGAGAACTAAGATTATAGCTTTTAAATAGTACTATATTTATATAAAAAACTTTAGCCCTGTTTTATTAGAAGAGGTACTTAAATTTAAAGAAGTTAACTAAAAAATATATAAGAATAAAAACTTTTACTATGCTTGGCTTTTGTACCTCAGAAGGTCTGTAGCAACATATACGGAAAAGATGCGCAGGAATGCGTATAGTATTGTTCACACTTATATCTTGTATTCAACGTACAGTATGTGCTTCTAACATCCACCTATTTATAGACATGAGCTGCTAGCAAATTGTGCGCGTATTAAGGTTGCTCATCATCACAACACGTATCCATAAACTTAGATTCCTCATCACATGGAATTACCTTATACCATAATCTCGGTTCATGTGCTATCCTTCACACATGACAGCCTCACGTGACATGTCCCGTGATGCTCGTTGCATAATCTTCAACAGCCCCAGAGAGAAAAATGCAGCAAACCAACGCTGCTGACTAAACGTCAAGCGATGCTGGCTCTACGGAACCCTCAACTAGTCTCATGCCAAGACCCAGCAGCTTTACGACCTTTCTCGCTACGCATGAGACTAACCCTCGGCCATTGTCACCGACTAAGCTACCACCCGTTCTTGCCTAATTGTAGCATCGGGACACTTCAGAGCATCAATCCTTTTGCACGGTCTTCTCACGATGGGAACAGAACTTTCAGCGGGCGTGAAGCGCAAGTTCACGGAGGATACTGCTACGGCGACCGAGGTTCTTGAAATGGGAACAGAAGAATTCATTGAATATCTCCGAACATGTGTTGGAGGGTTTAGTGATCATAGTCTTGATATAATTCATAAGGAGGAGTTGGATCCGAAAGCTCTGTTGTGCCTTGGTATCGACCCAAAAATCTACGTCAAAATGGGAATGACGTGGGGTATGGCCGGAAAACTCACTCATTTCATTAAACAATTGCCATCGCTGGACCCCCAGAAATGTAGGTGTGATAGGGCCCCTTCAAATTCTGAACACTAACGGGATGTTTCGCCGTTAGTAATTCCAACCGTGGATGGAACTGAAAAGTTCCGAAAGCACTTTCAATTGATTAAGAAAGAGACGCCGGATATTTCCGTGCTCTCAAACCCAACAAGTCTTTTAAAGCTCCCATATCCGTATTTAGGCACGCATACGCCCAATGACCGATTCCAATGGGATCGTAACGGGTATTTCATATATTATGGAAGAGAAGCATTCCATAGCCTGATTCAGAGCCTCCTGAACATGAGAATGGGGGCTACAAACGGTTATAAGGAGATGTACATCACTGGTACTTTGGGGTGGGGTAAATCTCACCTCATATGTGCACTTGTCTGCTATTTAATGCTACAAGGACAACGCGTTTTGTACGCTCCTGATGCACGTTGGCTTGTCGGTGCCAGCTTCGAGTACCTCCGAGACTCCTTCCGTTTAGCTTTTGCCGATGATAATAAAACGTTATCAGAGCTGGAGCAATGCTCCAAAATGGAAGATTTAGAAGGGCTAGCACAGAAAATAGCAGGAAGAGGAATAACGATGTACGTCTTCCTGGATCAAGCAAATGCCCTAGATGAAGTCAGTGCAGGGAGGGGGACAAAAACTGAGAGAGAACACTTATGCTCCTCGCTAAGTCATTTGACGTACTCTCAATTTTTTATTCAAAGTGTGAGTGGTAATTTTAAGATGGCGGATCTTGCACTGCTTGTTCAAGAGCAAGTTGCCAAAATTCAGATGAATGGTGGATTAACTGCGGTAAGTTTGACATTTAAAATAATATTTGTGAGCAATATTTATGACTCTTTAAAGAAGGAAATGCAAGCCTGGTGGGGCAGGATAGACAACAAGTTGCTGCCTCCAGCTGATGTCCGCAAAAACATCGAAAATCTTACGGGGCGGAATGCCCTATTGCTGCGGGGGGTAGAAGAGGTCATTCATGGTGGGAGTCGCGGAAGTCACGTTCCTGAAGCCCACGATCATGGCAAACAGGTCGAAATTGCACTAAAAAGTACTAGTGGGGGGAATGTTGGTGAGGAGGACTTAGACCTGTTTATTGACATCCACCGCTGCAAGGAATGGGTTGAGGCCGTAGCAAGGGTGACAAGATTTGCCATGGAGGCTATTGCTACGAAAGGCGAATTCGAACGTGACAGGTACGCAAAGTTGTAATGGACTTATTGCAACCACTGCTCACTGACCTGAATATCAGATTCCTGGATGTGCTCGAAAATTGCCTGCTGGGGGAGGAAGTTTCCCTTGGCGACCACGCCCTTTTGGACAATCGTTACTTCTACATAGCGGAAGATGGTACCGGGCAATGCGAGGCTGGCCTTATCCGACGAGTTATGGCCCAGTTTTTGCGAGAGCAGAAAGGATACAATTTGTTCCTAAGCAAGCAATGGCTGAAAATGATTGAATCCAGTGGTAACAACCCTTCCATGCTGGGGTTCCTAATTGAGCAAGTCCTACTCAGTCATATCTCAACTGAGGGCATTCTAATTGATGGTATTACACACCGAAAGATGGATGCGATATCCATCAACAAATTCCCGGACCTCCCTGAGACTATGGAGAAATTCCCCATTTTGCACATTCCCCGTGCATGGAATTACGGCTCTATTGATGCAATTATCTTCTCGCTTGTGGTGGATGAAGGGATTTGCGCTAAAAGGAGTCTCCAAGTCATACCGGTACAGATCACGATCAATAACCGCCATGCAGACTCGGAATTTGCCTTCTTCACCAAATGGAACAAATTCAGGTCAAACGTCATTGGAGATGCGGAGTTCGATGAGATCGAAATTGTTTTTTTGTGGATTGTTGAGGATCCCTCGACATTCCCTAGGAAGGATGAGCTGGTCGCCGAACAAGCTAAGCAAACACGTAATGGGAAGTATACTTTCCCACGTTACCGCCGAGAGGTCAGAAGCATCCGACAGGTTTCCGAGAAGGTGGGGAACAAGCTCAGCTTGGCGAGAAAGGGGGCAGGCAACACAATCATTTTGAATAAGAGGAACTAGTGAGAAGACTAGTAATTCGTAAGCAAAATGTGGTACGCAAAGATGCTTTTTTTTTGCTTTTAAATTTTTTTCCCTTTTACGGTTTCCTTTTTAAAGGTTGTAATTACACGCCCAGCTCTCCTTGCCTTGTTGATAGTGTGGAAGGAATGGGTGTCCTAGTGGCCATGGAGGCCATTGATGCAATAAATTTTTTTTTTTTTTTTTTATGTCAATACTCGCAGGCCGCCCGACGGGCTATGGCGAGGTATTGATGCAATAAAAAAGATGGGTGAGGGGCCACATTGGTATGCTGGAAATGAGTTTTTTTTTTTTTTTTTTTTTTTTTTTTTTTTTAATTTCACGTGACCCCGCTTGTAGCTCCTCGCCATGGCAGGGCGCTGGAAATGAGTTGGAAGGGAAGATTGTAATAGACGAGGTTGGAAGAGAAAAATAGCATTGGAGGAAGTGATAAAGTTATGAGCTACAGTGAGGCCAAATGCAAGAGTACCATGGGGAAGGGAGATGGAGAGGGTACAGCTACAAGTTCTGAAGAAGGCGGCTGGAGGGGGGAGGGGACCAGGGGCGGAGGGGTAAATGAGTATGGGGAGTAGAAGATGTGAGGGCGATCCTGGATAGCGCACAAGTGAGAGCAATAGCCTAAGAAGTAGAAGGACCATTAGAACTGGCGGAGCTGTGCACAGCAGACTTTCGGAGAGGGAATGAGGAGAGGGAGAAGAGAGCGAGAAATTGGAGGGACTGGGGAGTGCAGTGGGCACTTGGAGGGAAGAATGAGTACGAAGCAATTCTTGCCCACTGGCAAGGGCAGTGGGCAAGGTTTACAGAGAAAGAATAGATCTCATGGGAGAGAGAGTATGAAAAGGTAGTGATAGAAGTGGTAGAGAGAGCCGGCAGAAAGAAGGGGGAGGGAAGAGAGGGCTGGAAGACATTGATAGAACTTTAAAATGCTTAGCCAGTGCAAGGTTTCATAAACTGTAAATACCTAATATAGTAAAAATTAGAGACTTGGAGCTCATTCTGACCTACCAACAACTTCGAAATGCACAATTTAGCTGATAGTAGTGAGAAAGATGAAAATTTAGCTTAGTTTAGTTTAGTTTGTCAATATTATGTATATAATCAATCCAGGCTCGAGCCGAGCTCACTTACTCACGAGCTGGCTCGAGCCCACCCTCCAGCTCGGCTCGAGCTAGCTCGTGCCGCTCACTGGATAGAAGAAGCCGGAAGAGATTTTTTTTTTTTTTTTTTTTTTTTTTTTTTTATCAGTACTCGCGTGCCGTCCTGTGGGCTATGGCGAGGGAGCCGGAAGAGAGAGAGCAATCCTCTACTCAGATGGCAGCAAGATTGAGAACAGCAGAGCAGGAGCAGGGAAGTTAGCAGTGGCAGCGATAGTGTTTGATAAGGAAGTGAAGGGGGTGAGAAGGGCATTACGAAGCGTGAAGCGGAGATTCTTCTTTTTATCTACCTCGATTCATAGATGGCCATTTTGGCAATTCAGAGGGAGGGAAAGGGGAAGATAGAGGATATTAGAGAGGTGGCGGATAGGATAGTAAAGAGAGAGAAGTACGTGAAACTAATGTGGGTTAAGGCTCACATCGAGATTGTGGGCAATGAGAAACCGGATGAGAAGGTGAAGGAGGGAATAGGGAAGAAGGAGAGGAAGGTGGCCACTAGGAGTAGAATGTGCTAGAGAATCAGAAAGTAGAGAAAGGAGAGGAGAGAGGTGGAGAGATATAGAGAGAGAAAAGTGATAGAGTAGGATAGAGTAGCAGCATCCAATTTCATGACCATGTGATTGGAGAGAGAGAAGTACAAGGTATCATTGAAAAAGCTAGACGCAGCAAAGTCAAATAAGTGCAGATGCAGAGAGTTGCAGACACGAGAGTACCTGGCATTCCAATGCAGTCAGCAGAAGAACAGGGCTTAGGAAGTGGAAGGACATGGAAAAGAACTGGAAGCGGACAGCAGAGAATAGGGAGAAGTGGGATGAGTTGGAGAGATTCTTTTCCGAAATCAAGTTTTAGAAGCTAGGGAGAGGGGTGAGGGGGCATCATGTATCTATGATAGAGCTTGCTTTAACCATGTCTTCGGGCTCTGAGGGCTCGCCCAGGGACCCTGCCATCGCTACGCGCTACAACCGGGGTTATGTTTATTTTTCAAAAACAAAAAAAAAAAAAGTGGCAAGAGTACCAGAGAGGAAGCGTGCAAGTAAAAGCGCTCTGCTGGCCTTTTGCAAGCGTGTTATAGTAACGTCGATAGAGCAGTTCAGTCCGTACTTTTCTTTTTTCTTTGTCATGATTCTATAGGCCAAACACGAGCCCCCCAAACAAAAACAATTGAAAACCTTAGTACTGATTACTGTACGTATGTTCTAGGCAGTGTTGGTTGCCCTGCCATGGCGAACAGCTGCAAGCGGGGTTATGTGATATTAAAAAAAAAAAAAAAAAAAAAGGCACTGTTGGTATGCATGACGCTGGGACGAAGCCTAGGTGTTCGGGGGCAGCCATTTTGTCCACACAAAAGTGGATGGCCCCGGGCCATGTGGTCCAGATTCTAAGATAGGTGGCCTGGGCTACTGATCCCAATTCCGAATCAATGCCCTTCATACCAAGTGCAAATTTTGAATTCATCGCTGCTCTATATACAACCAGATTGTCGCTGCTCCTTTTGTCTATCTTGGTGAATAGCTTGATTAAGTCTTTAAGATCCTAATTAGTACAGGACCTCTCAAGATATTCACTATCACCCCTCCGGGGAGAGGAGGGGGAGGAGGACTGTAACGGGATATTGTATAGCGAGCCGGGTAAATAACTTCACGCTAAAAGATGACCTCTGACAAGCATTTCAGGATGATAGTTTCACGCCAAAAGATGCCCTCTGACAAGCATTTCAGGATGTCGGTACAATATATATGGGTAAAAGGGATGTGACCTGAGTGCGTATTGCAGTCTCGAAAGTGTATATAAGTGGTGTTCATGGCTGTGTGTTCTCCTTTCCTTTTTCTCTTTACGCAACCTCTTGTATTTAGTTTCTACTAAGTAGAGTGGTTACCTGCTGTGCCGATCCGCTGAACTGCTGAACTGCTGAACTGCCGCCTGCCGCCTCCTGCCTGCGCTCCGTAGATCGCCGTCATCCACGGGCCCCAGACCACGTCCGCCGTTACAAGGACCCACTGAAGAAGCTGATAGAGATGCTTGGGGAGTGAGGGGACCGAGTTACAGTTATTCATTGCTTGGGGAGGTTAGTGTACTTCTTACGTCTTACTTCTCTATGTATTTAAGACATCGCCATAGCCCATAGGGCGGCAAGCGATTAATGATATAAAAAAAAAAAAAAAAAAAAAAAAAAAAATAATTCACTATCACCACTTCTCAAGTTCTCAAGAGATAGCGCTATGCATGTCAGTTGACCTGCCATAGTGAACATCGGTAAGGGAGGTTACGCGATGTAAAAAAAAAAAGCATGTCGGTTATAAATCATGAAATTTTTTTTTTTTTTTTTTCTTTTCCTCCAGTATCATTACTGGAATTTACCACAACGCGACGTACACCACGTCCCGACGCACGTTTTACACCAAAACTGATCGCGCGCGGCAACATACATCCCAACGACCAGAATTGAATTTGGTATCCAGCTTGTGAGGAGTTAATTGAAGGAATAATCATCATATTCCATGCCTTGATTTCTTCAGAAATGCTGTTTTCAAGGGACTGTGATTCCCTGGTTAGCGAGAAACGAGAATTGCACCAATGGGGACACGCGGCGGAGGAGGGTGTCCACTCTCGCAGGAATTCTGGGAAACAAGGGACTACGACAGTGGAGATATCAGATAGGGAAGGAGACCTCTCCCGAATGCAGATGGTGCGGAAGAGACTTCGAAAATTTTGAGCACATCATGAGTAGGTGTGAAGGGTGGAAGAAAAGACTACCGAGAGGAGAGGCGGGGTTAAGGGAGCTGTCAAGAGATAAGGAGGGGGGAGACATAACGTTGGCGGAGGTGATGGACTGGGCGGCGGAGTAACCGGATATAGTCTCACTTTTTCCTTTCACTTTATGGTTTTATATGCTGTTTATTTTCTGTTTATTATTTTGCATGGATCTACACCCCCGCCGTAGCCTACAAGGCGGTATGCGAGTAATGAAATAAAAAAAAAAAAAATAAAAATAAAAAAAAACACGCGGCAATGCGAACTTTCTCCACAGGTACTTGGAATTTGGTTCATGGATACAGTATTGCAGACCATTCTTTTGGTGTGCTACATATACGACATCAATTAAACTAATAAATGCCCCTCTGACCTCCTGGCCGAGTGGAACTTTTGCTAAATTAGGAACCGAAGGGTTGTTGCCACTGGGATTCAATCATTCTTGCTTAGGAACAAAACTTATATCCTTTCTGCGTTCACACAAAACTGGGCCATGACTCGCCAGCACCAGATTATCCAGTACCATCTTTCGCTTTGTAGGAGTAACGGTTTGTCCGAAACGGCATGCCAGTAGCCGCCAAGGGGAACTGTCCTCCCCTAGGACGGAAGTTTCCTACACCATCCAGGAATCTGATATTCAAGTCAGTCGGCCGTTCTTAGTTGGAAAGGAGACCATTACAGCTTTACGTACCTGTTGCTTTTCGAATTCGCCTGTTGGGGCAATACAAATCTCGTTGCTCTTGTAACCGCCTAAATCCATTCCTTACACCGGTGTATATTAAATAAACTAGTCTAGTTCCTCCTCACCAACCCTCCTGCTCCCCACTGCGCATCTTGAGTGTATTTTCGACCTGTTTGGCATAATCATACGCTTCAGGAACACGCACTCCCGTGCTTGAATTACCTCCTCCGTTCCCCGCAGCATCCGCCTCGTAAGATTTGAAGGTTTTTGCGGAACAACAGCTAGAAGCAGCAACTTGTTGCCTATCCTTCTCCTTCAGCTTGACATTTCTTTCTTTCAAGAGTCATAAATATTGCTCACAAAGATTGTCCTGGGCATCAAACTTACTGCAGTTAATCCACCATTCATCTGAATTTTTGCAACTTAAAAGTGAGAATAAGTCAAACAACTTAGCGAGAAGCATAAGTGTTCTCTCTCAGTTTTTGTCCCCCTGCCTGCACTGACTTGATCTAGCGCGTTCGCTTGATCCAGGAAGACGTACATCGTTATTCCTCTTCCGGCTATTTTCTGTGCTAGCCCTTCTAAATCTTCTATTTTCGAGCATTACTCCAGCTCTGAGAGTGTTTTATTGTCATCTGCAAAAGCTAAGCGGAAGGAGTCACGGAGGTGCTCGGAGACTGGCACCGACAAGCCGAACGTGCGTCCCGAGCATACAAAAAACGCGTCTCCCTTGTTGCATCAGATAACAGACGAGTGCACATATGAGGCGAGATTTACCCCACCCCAGAGTTCCAGTAATGTACATCTCCTTATAACCATTTGTAGCCCCCATTCTCATGTTCAGGATGCTCTGGGTCAGGCTATGGAATGCTTCTCTTCCATAATAAATGAAATACCCATTACGATCCCATTGGAATCGGTCATTGGGCGTATGCGTGCCTAGGTAGGGGTATGGGTGCTTAGAAATACTTGGTGTGATTGAGAGAACGGAAATGTCGGTGTTTCTTTCCTGATCAAATCGAATTGATCTCGGAATTTTTGAATCCATGATTGCAATTACTGAGCTCTAAGCATCCCGTTAGTGTTCTGAATTTGAAGGGGACCCCATCACACCTACATTTCTGAGTCATGAGTTTGGTCTCCTGGGAAAAGGCATACACGGGCACTGTGAGAGCGGTGGCCCTATAGGGAAGCTCTAATATCAGGCCCTCCGAAGATGCATAGGGGCGGTCCGGCGAGCGTCGAGGGAGAAGGTCGAGGCCATCGCGAGCGTGAAGAGTGTGCCCATGATCCTGGACAAGAGTCCAGCGAGGTATGCACTAAAGCTGAAAAGGGACCCCATCGGCGTGGAGGACCTGTGGCCCGAGTTTCAGAGGGATCGAGGTGTCAGAGCCAGACAGGGAAGGTAAGAAAGGGAGGGATTAGAGAGACCCTAGAAAGGACGACGGCTTTGAGCCAGCAGCCGGCAGGAATGCTAGCACACTTGAGATAGACGAGGAGCAGAAAGTGTCCTGGGGGCGGGCTGTTTCTCTGCTGGGGACAGAGGTTGAGGTCATTGACCTCAAGCTGGGGAAGGAGGATGCCCCAGCCAAGTGGAAGAAGGCCATCGACGAGGCCAAGGCCAAGAGCGACTGAGTCGCCATCTTCACACATGGCAGCCGCAGCGAAGAGGAGTCGGAGGGGGGCAGTGCTGGAAACAGGTGGTAACAGGAGAGCCCTGGGGGGTAGGCACCAAAACTACCGTGAGGGACGGTGAGGTTGCAGGCATGAGAGACGGCCACGAAGCTGCTGGTCGCTGACTCGCGGGTGGCGATCAACGCTGTGAAGAGAGCAGGATACGACGTCAATGAATAGACACGAAGCGATAATAACAGTGAGAATTTAGATAAAGAGATTTAAGCGACGTTGGAGATGTAATGGGGATTATTTGTTGCCTAGTAACTGAATAGCCCCCGCATTTTGTACTCGACCAAGTTGTGTATTGTTGGAGAATATGCAGCGCTGAAGTGAAACATCATGCACAGCGGTTGGGTGTGCTCAACATATGCAACCTGAGCTGTGGCCATGATGCAGACTGACGTTTTATGATTCTATGGTCTTCTATTTCCTATGCCGATTATATCCTTTTTACCGTCTAAATCCGCTGCTATGTGCAAACTCATTCCGCACCAATAATTGTTTAGTTGGGTCCGAAGGTACTTCCTGAATTTTGTTGCATAAAGAGGGTCGTTTTGGGACGCATATTTGGGGTCATTCTATCTGAATTAATTGACTGTATCCCACCGCATTTTAGCTCGTAATTTGTAATTTTCCACATGTATTGCCTATGCCAATTGTGTACTCCGATCCACCAAAGAGAGCCTCATTCTGTTGTATGAATAGAAGCATGCTTGGCATCAGCCCCACATCCTTTTGATGTAGTACTCCAATCTTGTCCCGCTCGTAGAGTACGTACACGTAGCACACACACATACACAACGATTTGAGTAATTCTAGCACTATGACATGCGTGGCAGGGGACAATCATCCGCCTGCACACTGTGCTATTCGAATCCCGCGGGGTCCGTCGAGAAGTAACTGTATCCGCTGCACTAGGTTATTAGTACAACGTGCGAGCATAAGCGTAAAGCACATCAGTTACGACGACCGTGATGCACGGAAGAGGCAATGAATAAGAACTTAATAGGATAGAGGGTGTTAAATAAGTGAGCTGACCACGTGGTAGCACTATGAGTGCCAGCAACAATTCTTACAACTTCCGCATGTATTTGACACCCGGCATTTTATATTTTTGGCTCACTGCAGCTTCCTCTCCGACGTGCTGTAGCAGAGAATTTTATTTTCTACCTCCAGACTATCTCCGAAAATCATGTCATAGACCCGGTGGAATGGGCATGATATATCCTCGATGAGTATGGTTGTTGCTGTGCATTCGATGTGAACAGTCCAGTTGGCGCGGGGATGCTTCATTCATATCAAGGCATTGCACAACAAGGAACCTTTTCTTCCCATGCGAATATCAAGCATTCTTCTATGTATTTCAGCCGACCATGCGCAGTCTCATAATGTTCCAACCCTTCCCCATGCTGTAGGAATAAGGAAATCATTACCATGCATAAAGCAGCCTTGTTGACTTAAGTGTGGTAATGACCGGTGTTATTGTCGAGGAGTTACTCAATAGATTAAATCAGTAAAATGAAACTCATTCCTCTCTTACTGCCACGTCGCTAGCACCTGACCAAACACGCCTGCACTCTCTACTGCAATTGCTTCAGCGCTCCGACCCTCGCCGCTCTCATCCACCCCTCACCCCCTACTGGTTCCTTCCTTAGCGCACCATATCGCTGCTTCACCTAGCAATTCAAATTCTCAACGTGAGGAAGTCAGCTTCCTCGCCACAATAATATGCGCGGAGCATCCAACTGCATAAGACGATGATTTTAGCTGCTCTAAGTTCCTCGGTGGAATCGACAGAACGGACATTAGATTTGGCGGTAGGGGCATATCAAATTCGAGTAGGGACTTCCGCTGGCATTACTGGGGTACCGGTGGTTGATTGACCTGCAGGGCACAAATTAAGTCTCCAAGTTGGAAAGAGGGGAGAGAAGGTCGGAGATGGACCTACGGCATGGCTGCGGAGAGGTTCGCCATTGAGGGGTAGCGATATATAGCTCTGAGTTGTATGGTGAAATCATCGAGAAGTACGGTGGTATATAGACCTTGGTCGCAACAGCCGTTTGCAGTTGGCATAGCGGGTGTAGATGCTGCTACGGCAGCAGCGGCAGTAGCGGTAGCTGCGGTAAGAGGGCTTGTGGTGAGGAGAGGGAGATGACGAAGAACATAGAGCTGGCTCGCAGTGCAGGAGTCGGAATCCCCTATGGAATTGTGGGTAAGCGGATAGGGGCTAACTGATGCTTTGGTGATTGAGGGTACGCCCGTGTCATCCAGGGTGCAATGGGACTGAGATTCGCTTTCCTTCACGTGTCCTTCTCGCTAAGCTTGTCCTTCTAGCATGCAGTTCCATCTTCAGTGAAGCCAGTACTCCGCAAGTTGCCTCTTCTCGTTCCACCCCCCGCTAGGCATTCCGTTCCTTAGCCCTGCCCCGGTATCCAGCTCCGAAATCCCTGTGCTGCCACCCAATCCCAGTTCCTCGCCCTCCACGACCCCCTCTGTCCCCACCTCCTGCGCTCCTCTGCAATTGGCGAGTTCGAAATCAGTTGTGGCGATGAGATTCCACATTCGGGATTCTCGAACGAATTTCATGTACTGCTTCAAGTTTGGCAAATACCTCATGGGGGGTAGGGAGAGCGGAGGAAGCTTCCGTCTGCTGCATATATTGTACCTCCGGTTTCGCCAATGCTGCAGCTGGTGTGCGAGCATCTCCATCCCAGTCAACATCATAGTTACTCAGAAAAGACACTACCACCGTTAGCGCGCTTACCCCCTCATACCACCGCAGCCTCGACTCGTTCCCGTACCGTTCTCCCATCCAGCTCATTGTCGCCGCCCTCGTCGCCAGCCAACATATCCAACCGGAATTTATCCCCGCGAAACGAATGCCTCTCATTACACCAATCCCCTTAATGAAATCAGGTTGAAAGAATCGGAACCAATAAGGATTGTATGTGTGAAAGAGAATGTGTAGTCGGCTTCATGGTACTATACAACGTGATGCGAAGTGCATGCAGGAAGAGGTAGGCATGGGAGACATAGGCTGTGATGGCATGATATGTGAGCGAGCGTCGCTGATGAGATGACAGGAGGGGTAGGTTAAAGCACCTGAAATAATCAATGCAATCGGTGATTCATCTGATCCATCCCATCCCCCATGGGGTGCCAACTAGATTTAGCCCGAACCTCCGGGTACAGAGTACAGGATTTGAAGGGGGCAGCCAAATTCATCGGGCTTGCTTAGGCTCGCCCGCCGTTCGAAGGAGCGGGAATGAGTAGTTGATTGAGATGCAAGTAAAGGACACGATTTGTAAATCGTTGTATATCCAATTGTGCTGGCTCTTGAGACTTTGAACTCTGTAACAACCTGTACTAAGATGGAGGTGTTCATGAAGATCCAGTGAAAGGTGTTGGAGATAAGAGCTTGGGAGTGTCCGACTATTTGCAAGCCCCAGTTGGAGGCGGGGTAATGGTATTAAAAAGGAAAGAAGAAAGCAGAACACGACGGAAGATTCCCCTGTACATAGTCAGTCTTGAACCAGACTGCCGTGTCCTTAGTCAGCCACTAGGTGGGTCTACCGGTGTTCGAGACCAGCGGGAGCCTGGGAGCTTCGATCAAGGAATAAAATACAGATAAAGTGATTCACTCAACTTCAAAAATAGCATTAGTGGTCATACTTCAACTAAGAAGCATGCTTAGATTTTGCTGCGTGTTGGAGAATACTTTTGGAGTGATCATAGAATCTTGAGAAGGTAATTAGTCTTGTTGCATACTAACATTCGTGAGTTGTAAGATAACTCCAGCAGTTGGGAATAAAATTTTCTTGGATGGGGGTGTTAACCAGCAAGTTCGGTTATTTTAATATTAGTAATTACTAGTCTTGCTTTACCGCCTAATCAGGACCCCAGGTGACATGCATATGTTTCTCCGCAGTTCATGATCTGAAATCGTGTTCTGGTTACACTCATGCCAAGTATCGTTTAACTAGTTTGTTGGTCCTTGTTTGTTTATTTGTTTGCGTTGGGGCAGGTTGAGACTGCGGTGTAGTCTCGTGCCCACTGCGGTGATTGTTTGCGGATAGTGTGGCTGCTGTAGTCTGGTTGTATGGCTGCTGTACATATACTGTTGACGCCTGATTAGAGTAGATTAAATTTGATAAGATAGGATTCTTGAGATAATCAGCTTATCTATATTATTGTGAGTATCTTTCGAGACCACATCTCATCTCAGGCTAGAGAAAACAGTTAAATTTACGAGGCACCAAAGTTGCTCGCTGTCGAAATGTGTTCGCTATATACAGTATGTGCCGTCAACCGGACTTTTCGAGCGGAGCAAAAACTGCTTTATGCATTACTGAATACTTTCGAGTATATAGTAACATTGGAGAAGCTGTATAAATTCGTTGCTTCACAATACCATAGCAGAACTAAAACTAGGTAACGCCTTCTTTGGTTGTAGTCGGTCGTATCAGATAGTTTAAATCTAGCATTGGTATGAATAGTCAAGACGCAATACGACGCAAGAGGTGTACAGTAATACTGCTATGCAGTGCAAAAAAACAAAGCCGAGACCTTGAATGTTTGTTTGCGACATTCTCATCGTTACGGGTAGCGACCGACCGTTGCACCAAAGGGTAGAACTAAACTCATGACCGTTCAGGTAGCTTGGGTGCCAACCGGGCCCTGTGCAGTTGCCTTCCGCCACTGCCCTGTACGCCAAGCTGTTAACACTCATGGTGTAAATAAAAAAAAAAAAAAAAATTGATTTCAAGACTAGCAATTGTAGATTGGTCAATTGTGAAGGTTATCGCTCTGCAACATGAATTTGGAACAAATGCGGGAGCTACTGAACAATTTTGAAATATAAGAATAGATAGACAAATATCTGATGTGGAGTAACTGCTCAAGAAAGTTAACTGCATTATCATGAAGCTGTAATAACACTTTGAGAATTTTGTGGAAATGATGACAGATTGTTTCTCAGCTATTTCGGAATCTTTCTTGAACCTCGCGCTATTTGAATTTCCATAACCAACAGTAACTAGAAATATATTAAGTAAATATAGCTATTTTCTCTTCTTCACTTATTGGGATGGTTTAACGAGTTTCTGAGTTAACCCCATTCACAAAGGAATTATGCAGTGCCAAGTTACTCACATGCATGCAGGGTACGAGGCCAACTTGAAAATTGATGTTGAAAATGGTCGAAAAGCCTTTGCGAAGGGTTACCTGCATAATTTCTGAAATGCAGTGAAAAACTACGAAGAAGGACATAATCTAGTACAAGCTTAAAATCTAAACGCGACTGTCAAACCCACTCTCAAGAAATTCCGAAAACCTGTAGAAAGTACCCCTCCATTCCCCCCCCCCCCCCCCCCCCCCCTCCCTAAAAAAAAAAGGTCAAAAGACCACTGGTACCTAATTTAATAAGCTGTTCGCTTGAATAACAGCCCTTAACCTATCCGGCATACTCTTGACTACTACGATTTTCTGCCACTTTATTGCGGTCTCTAAGTGTAATAATTCGCATCCACTCATCTCTCGTAGTTTCTCTATTTGCAGAATTTGTACTAAAGTGTTCTTTTCATGTTAAGTAAAAGAGCTATTAAGCTAGCGGAGGACTGTCAAGATGCTAGTAGAGAAGCTATCGAACTTACCTACTTGATAAATTGAAGAGCCCTCAAGCTTGTAAAGAGCGGTCAATTGAGGATGGCTTCCGGTACGCATCTCTCGTAGTCTATTGTTAATTTCTGTTGCTACTCCACTCAAAATCCCACAAATTGTCGCCAGTCTTGAACCCATCATAGCTGCACCAGAAGTACTGCACCACGTGACACACACTTCCTGGCATTCCCGAGTACAATAGATACAGGTTATGGCTACTAGATGCCACTCCAATGAGAGCAAATAACGGAAAAAGCGAGAGAAAGACTGTAATTATGCATATTGGCTGCCCATGTGTTGCATGACAAGACACATGAGAGCTAGCCGTTGTAATCGTAACGAAGTCCCACTAGCATGCGGAATAATAATGTGTACTTATTTTATTGTACGTCCACTGCAACCCATAATATGACGTTACACGCAGAAAATATGAGGAAAAAAGCCAAATTCCTATTCCCAGCCTTCCAGCAATACATACTTGTAGCACCCGCCCATATTCAACTTTGCACATAAATTACCTTCGACCCGCGCAGCACTTCAAGCAGCCTCTCCGATAAAAATGTCAATGTGTCTTGTCCTCATTCTCTTTCCCGTACCAATTCAAAAATAACAGAAACTACATAACGACATTCGAAATCAATCGGTAAAGCTAAGTAAGGGCCAACGAAACACACAATGGCAACAGCTGAACCGAGAAAAATGTATATATATAAATCGATGAATTAAAAAAAAAAAAAAAAAAAAAGGGAAAAAAAAGGAAAGAAAAAAGGAAAGAAGAGATGTAAAACCCTTTGCAAATCTTTTGCCGCCACTTCCACCTCAACTTGACATGTTCCACAACTGTTTTGCAATTGGTGGTCCGCTACTCCTCATCTTCCGCCTCCTCCCCACCTCTGACAAACCTAACATGACTAATCTTCACTTTCACCCCTTCCCCTCTTTCTCCTTCCCCTTGATAATCCAGAGACACCCCTATCAACTTTGTACGTGGGATATCGTGATTGGTGTTGACCGGTGGTCCCGTATTCCACGTCCCCTCAAGCATGACCTTTCCATCCTCGAGTAACAGCAGCCCCGCACTCCCACTAACCATCGTCCAAGTCACCCATTTCTCCAGCATGAGCGTCGCTGTTTCCTTATATCCTTGATCCGTATTCAAGCCCCAGAGGTCCAACCACGAGTTCAATTCATGATTGCCGACGATCCCGCTGCGGTCGATAACCATTTGCAGAGAAATCCCCGGGTGTACAGTGATCTTCAATATGGCTTTGCGACCTCCCGGAATCAGTCCTGTGACATCAACGTGGAGACGGTATTGAATGACCGTGTCCCTGAAATCACCAACCCGTACAGGTTTAGTCAGTCTTTGCGGTGGCAAGCCTGTCCATCTAACTGATCCCCTATGTGGTACGTATTTTTGTTAGCGTGCACGCTCATTCCGCAAATGCAATTCAATGGGTTAACCTACTCTCCCTGTGCCACGTTATTGCCGGGCTCCAACTGAAGGTACAAGCAGTTCTCCCAAACTATCCTCATGGATCCCGTAATGATAAAATCACAATAGAATCTTAAAAGGTCTCGCTCATTATGCCTTTGAAATTCCAACTCATTCCATCGCATGAAAGGCTTCATATCCATTGATGGCCTCACCGTCACTGGACACGTGCTAACCCCTCTCACATCAATCCTTGCCTCAGCCGCATTACTATACGCCTGAGCCCATAGAGCCATTATGTCGAGATCTCTTCCCCAACACCTTTCTGTCAGTACCCGCCTCCCCTCCTCAAATACCCCAAACTCCTGAATACAGATAAAGGATGTTAATCCACTTCCCGGACCCTACATCTGACCTCTTCATGTCTGTAAACCTCCCCGTGGGTCGGTCAAATATTGTCCAGACGCATCTCTCCCCCTCTGTGTCCCAACTATCCTTTTTGCCATCGATATATCGTATCAACGCAATTCGGTTTCCACCATCCTCTAAATCCATTGGAACCTGGATCCTGACTTCCTGGCTCCCTGCCCACCTGACTAACTTAACCTGATATAAGAACATGTAAACGTTGTTGCGGTCTTGCCAACTGAACCTACTACCGCTCGGAATGGACCAATGCATCCCAGCCCACTGGTTCACATTCCCGCCAGCATGGCGAACGATGCTCATTCTGCATGGATCGTTTTGGTGCGGGACAATTTCCATATTAGGATCAAGCTTCTGATAGTAAGCTTGGCTGGGGTAACCGTGCTGCCAGCACGTGAGTGCATTAGAAGCGTCATTGGGGAACAAAGTGAAAGTCTCCTTGTTATCGGATACAGGAATTTTGTGTCCCAGGAGAAACAGAGTGAGTTCGACTTCAACTCCACCAACTAAAACACCCCACACAACCTTTATCTTGCCTGACTCGATTGTTTCAACTTTGTATTCCACGAGCTGGTTCGGGTCCTGTGGGTACAATCTGCTTGAGGCTCCAATGAATGTCTGCTCAATTTTGACTGCATCGGGGAACAAATTCTCCGCTGGAGGGTTAGTGATAATGTGGAAGCTGTTCGGGTATGTTCCAGGAGCGGACACTGGTCCGTACCAGTTTGGAGGAAGTCCAGAAACCTCAGTTCGAAAAGTTATGTGTGGAATGACATCGATCTCGAAGGCCACCTTCGGTTGGCCAAAATTCTCGACTCTAATGTCTGCAAGGGTAAAGTCCTGGAAAAGCTTTAAGATATACGTGCCTGTCATAGTTGCCCCTGGGATATCAGGCACGGTGTAGCTAGTCGAGAGGATGTTGGTGCCGGCCGTACGCAGCGGTGGGAAAATAACCTTGTCTGCTGCCATGGTCTGTGTGTCGACTGTCTTGGGAAAGATTACCATGCGCACGAATTGCGCATATTCATCAAGACCGCCGTCCAGAGCCACAAATGTTACCTTCAACGGTGTTTCTTGACCTACCCGCGCGCGAGTTAAGCCCATCCCATTTGCCTCCATCCCTTCCACAATGGCTTTTGGTCGCGGAGCTGCAAAGGGTGATCCCTTGATCGGTTCCCCATTGAGAGACACATTCAGTGGGAACCTGGCGGCAGCTTTGAGATAGGTGATGGTATACGTTCCGTCGTTGTTATCCTTGACCTTTGGCTGCTCGTCGATGGCTTCGGCTTCATCACCAGTTCCCTGCTCACTTCCTTCCCAACGTGCGGACACCTCCTCACCTCCGACAAACCGTCGCCCCGCGTATTGATCCACTGCATAAATTGTGACCTCCTCTTGCTCTTCCTGGTCTATTTCCTCTCCATCGCGTTGCCACACGGCAATGCATTTGCCTGGGTGGGTGTTGGCCTCATTCTCAGTCTGCTGTACGATGTATGGGCTTTCGGGGATATCCTCTTCCTTATACTGAATCCTGATGATATTATGCTCCCTGTTCATGCCTGTACGCCCGACTCTTTCATAAGTAGCCCTGAATCCCTTTCCACCAGGGATGACAGCCAGCTCCGCCGTGCCATATATCATAATGATCCGGACATCCTTCAAATTCACCTCCTGGAAATTAAAGCCATACTGATCCACTGGCAAGAGGTCAAACGAAGTTTTTTCCGTTGTGGTTGCCACTCTCCAACCCCTTTCCAAAGCACCTAAACTTAGTGAACCGCGGATTATCAAGTACTTTCACCGTTATTGCAGGGTCGATTTTCTCATCTCCCTCACTTGCCCGCACAGAAACCTTCAGGGCCCCTGTCACCCCTTCTAGCTCTTCAATGGGGAGATTGAACGTGTATGTTCCGTCGTTATTATCAACCAACTTGGTGACCTGATAGGCTTGCTTTGGGGATTTCCCTCGGGGTACGATGTCGACTTCCACCTTGAATTTGCCGCCTTCTCCACCACGGGCTCTCCGAGTGTTATTCGTGTCGTAGGCAATAATTGTTCCGCTGGCAGCTTGCCCAGTGAAGATTCGGATGCGAGATATGTAGAGAATTGAGTTCTTCACTGATACTTCCGGCGGAGTATTGGTGCTCATCAATTGCATCGGGAAGTGTGGTAGCTGCTTGCCGTCGACCGTGACAGATATCCAATACTCTTTTCCCTCACCCTCGGGCCTTGTATACGAGAACCTGAACTTTGTAGGGCCACCGTTTGGTTCCAGTTCTTGCTCGTTGATGTCCCCACCTGCAGCGGAACTAAGATATACCCGGAACTATGGCAATCATCGTTTATTAGTCGTTTATGATAACCCCCAACCCTCAATTGCGGGTAAAACAAAACTCACCGGTCTTTCTTCCGCGGCTTTGCCTTCGTCTTGTGGAGGTATATATTCAAAGTCCTCACCCTGGTAACCCTTCAACCACAGCTCGAACTCTACTTGCTTCCCACCAATACCAGAAGTCAGACCATCCCCGGACGCAACGCTGTTTTGGGCGCTCGGGCGCAACTGGGCCGTGATTGTTGCCGGTGCATTGGCAATCGACTGCCCATCCAACTGCACGTCCAGCCGATACAATTTCACTTCTGACAGTCTAAAGTCAATACGAATAGAGTCACTGAACCTCACAAGCTTAAAGTGCTTCTTCAGGTCCGGAGTGAACGAGACCTTGAAGCGGTTTATATCCTCCTCGTACCCTAGGCGAGCATGACCGAATTGGTCTCTGGGGTAGAGAACTGCGTAAGATGTGACGCCAACGGGGAGCATGGATTTGGTTCGCAGGATGGAGTTCCCGGCCACTAGTTTACTTTCTTCTGCTTCCACTTTAGGTCTGAAGACAATCTCCAATGCCGGTTTTAACCCCTCATATCGGACCTTCAACTGATATTCTCCAGCATCTGCCGGTCTCGTGTACTGCGCGACATAACCTGTGGCGGCCCCTTTGGTCACTTTCGTAAATGTATCAATGGTTACTGTGGTTTCCGCCTCGCCCTGCCCTGGCCGCGAGACCACCGACACTGATAACTTTTTG
Organism: Kalaharituber pfeilii; assembly: GCA_015179045.1. Classification (NCBI taxonomy): domain Eukaryota; kingdom Fungi; phylum Ascomycota; class Pezizomycetes; order Pezizales; family Pezizaceae; genus Kalaharituber; species Kalaharituber pfeilii. The sequence continues at coordinate 43,265 of WHUZ01000082.1, read as the reverse complement.
ACATCGACCGTGAGCGGGCTGAGATTAGGCTTCTTGGGGTAGATGGTGATTTCAGCATGTGAACCGGGGCTACCATTTGACAAACCAGGTCCGACGATAAGCCAATCTCCTTTTCTTGTGTCTGGGTCTTGGTTGTCGTCATTATGGTCATTATCGTTGTCTTTATTGTTGCCATTCCCGTCGCCATGCTTGTTCGGCCGTCCATCGTGCCCAAAAACACTATTCATAATACCATATACTATCCCCGCGGCAGCCCCAAGCCCAATCAACTATGTGCATCCCATTCTTGTCAGCATCGAGGGTACACGGTAAAGCAAAGCTGTGCGTGGAAACTTACCGTAGCTGCCGTGGCCTGTGCTGCCTCCGCCATAGCTCCAGCGGCGCCTGCTCCCCCGGCACTGCCTAACTGCTTCGTCAGATCTTTCACAATGTCTGCAATCTTGCGGATCGCCCTTGTAGTCTCCTCAAATAGCTTCTTCAACCTCGTGACTATCTCCTTAATCTTCCTCGCGTCCAGGCCGAATATTTTCAATGGCCCCTTTGGTAGATCATACGTCACCGGGATCTTCACCTTCAGCACCATGCAATCTCCGGCGAGTTTGCCTAAGCTACTCCCTCGCCCGACCCGCAATTCTATCCTGGGCTCCTTGACGGACGCTAGGCTGGGCGCAACCGAGGCGATTGTCCAATCATGGCAAATACCTTTGAAACGACCTTCCTTCCTTGTTCCACCCCACTCTAATTCCAGGTTTATCTGTTTGATGCGGAACTCGTCGGGGAATAATTCAATGTGAGGGAGGGCGATCTGCCCGCCTGTCGTCACATAGACTACCACTGAGAATCCACATCGCTCAGGAGGATCCACGGAAAGCGTGAGATTGTGCTTATTAGCTTCAAAGACAAGGTCAAGCTCCTGCCCGCTCGCGTCGCGAGTGTTGTACAGAAGCTTTGCTCGCAGTTGCACCTTCATCTGTACCTTGATTTCAGGTCCAGAGCCTTTCTTCACCTCTAGTCTCGCAGCCAGCTGCTTCAGCTTCAATGTCTTCTCAATCAAACTCCACTCCCAGTCCGTCCCCGTTGCAACCTCAATCGCCGCACTCTCGAATCCCCACTGTGTACCATGCTTCGCAAACTTAATCTCTCCAAAAGCGGCGGTAGTCGTGTATTGGGCGAGCCCTGAAGCCGATGGTAATGGTGGAGTGTTTACGCCCTCATTCTTCATCCCGTAAGGTACAACAGCGGTGATCAAGTTCTTCGGTGACACACCCTGGGCAGCTGCAACACGAACAGTGATTGCCTTCTTGCTATCGGCTGTGACTGACAGTTGAACATTCACTTCATCAATGGTAGCTTTCCCATAGAACGTCAACGTCCACTTGTCCACTTTTTTCCCCGTTGTCTCGATGACTGCAGAAAGCCCCAGCTCTGAGATTGTAATTGCGTCTCCGATCTTCCATTGGTCCGAGCCAGAATGTGCCAGCGCTAGTGCCCCCCTTTTAAGTGCCCAAGAGCCACTTTCAGCTTGCGAAAACTCCAGGTTGAGCTGAAAATCTGAACGCTTTTTGTTCAATTCAACCGGACACCCCTCTGGGACTATCAGTGCCGCCTCTTCACCCCTGTCATTCTTGGACCCCGCAAACAAAGCCTTCCAGATCTCATCTATGTTCCCGGATGACAGTGATACCTTGAGACTTTTGTCTTTGTATGTTACCCTTCCTTCCAGTACATCAGTAACGCCGTTCAGTCTCAGTTTCGTGTATATCTCGACCTCGTACTTCCGGGAATGTTGCTCGAGGGGGGAGAAGATAGTGAGTGCCAGCGAAGAATCGACGAGGGAGAGTGTCTCACTGATGCGCCACCCCTGTTTTTGGGCCAGGCGGAGGAGGATGGAGTCAAGTTTGTATGATTGCTTGCCGCCACTTTCCGGTTTGCTGTTGTCTTTGCTGATTTTTGCGGAGACGATGATGCTAGCGTCCTTCAGAAGTTGCTCGTGATTAACAGGATAGTCGGCTTAATTTTAACTCTTTGTAAGCATCGCTCCGCTCAATGTTAATACAGAACACTTACATGGAATTTGCGCCTTCACCTCCTCAGACTCGATTGCCCTCCCCCCAAATATGTTTAACTGCGCCACTTCTGACGCCGATGCTGAGATGGCCTTGCCATCTATCTCACTACGAACTTTGTGCACTGTGACGTCTAGCGCAAATTCATCCGTATCCTTCCAGCGACAACCACTTCGACAGGACGAGCACTCGGAAGCCACTCCGCAACCACAGCGTCCCCCCCAGCGAAACATACATAGATCGAAAGCTCTCAGTGCGCTGAGTCTTTAGATCTAACTTTTATTCCAAAAAACCCAACTCCTCAAGTTTCCCTTGGGGGTTAAGTTTTGAGGAGATTTCAGCTCCCTGCTCCGTTGACAAGCACACTATTACCCCTGACTTCTTGGCACTTCCACCATGGATCGAACCAATCGATTCGCGGCATTGGGCAGCCCGGCACCGAAAAACACATCTTCAGGTGCCAAGACAACACTTGCCAGAAGTACTCGTCTCGAGGCCCCACTGCTCCAGTCAATCATTGAAAAACTTGGTGGAGTTAATATGACTTGTATGCTTGAGGCAGTGGGAGATATCATTATTCATATCCAGAAATGTATAGAAGACCTTATGAAAAGACCAAACTTCGAGCCAACAGACTTGTTCCTAGGCTATCTCGGACACGTACACCAGCGCATAGATTTACTCGCAGCAGCAGCGAAAGGGGAACGTTGCAAGAACTATGCTCCCACACAGCGAAGTTATAGGCAAAAGGAAGGGGAAACACAGACCGAGCCAGAGACAATACCTCCGCTGTCATATGCAGCAATCGTCTCTCAAAGCATTCCACCAAATACACCCCTAGCACAAAAAACCAACCCACCTCCAGCAGCACCACCGAAAAACCGAACAAGGTCCACCGCTTCTCAATCCAAAAACGCAGCAAGGGGGTCCAGTACCAACCCCCCCAAGCAGAACAAGAAGCCTCCAACATCATCTCCGAAAGCAAGAACATCCCAGAAAGAAAGGCTCCCGCAATCTGGCCGGGCAGTTGTGGTGCATGGCATAGCGGTGACGAAGAAACTTGGGAAAGTAAGAGAGTGGATGGAAAAGGCGAACCCATGGATGGGGAAGATTGTTGCGGCAAGATGGTTGGTGAGAAAAGAAAGGAGGGAGGGAAAGAAGACTAGCTCGATTGTTATCTACCTGGAGGGGGAGGTAGAATCAGATAGTCAAACACCAGCGAAGGTACGGTTATCAGGCAAATGGTACCACTCGTGCTTGTATGACTGGGACAGAATGACAAAGGTGGACAGAAAGGGGAAGGGGAGGGATGTGGAGGAGATGGATATGACTGCTTGATTCTCTGGGGGGATATTTGAGTATTCGTGCTTAATTGTTCTCTTGGGGGATTGGGCTTTCGCTTTGTGTTTCCTCCACATCACCGAAGTCATAGTATCGTTGTGTGTTTTTACAGGGGACGATTTTGTATGTAGTTGCACAGGTGCCTGTCTCCGGGCCATAAGGACTTCGGTCCAGGGACCCTGCCATGGCGAACAGCTGCAAGCGGGGTTACGTGAAATAAAAAAAAAAAAAAAAAAAAAATCCGTATCCTTCCTCCCGTGCGTGAAACTGCCCTGGAATTCCACATTGTAGCGGTCCCCAGTCCCTGTCTTCGCCGTAATCTTCCCATGCAACTGCGCCATAATCGTGTACTTCCGCCCTTCGCTTCTTGCAACCTCTGCTCCCTTCCCATCCACGTCGGTGCTTCCATCATCCTTGTCAGCCACTGTAGACTTGTCACGATCACGACCAACATCAATTTCCAACCAATCCACAAGTAACCCAAACCTCAATCCAGCAAGCTTGACTTCGCCCCATAAATCCCATTCTCCCTTGATTTCCACGGCGACTAGCAACTGCTTCAGCCTCGTGACTTTTTTCTGCTCGTGATCATTTTGCACTTTCCCTTCCTTCAATCTGACAATCTTAGCCAACAGCTTTGCGTCTACCTTCTTCACTACCTCCTCTACCTTCACGGGGAAATTTGGCAACTCCCAGTCCTTCTCCGGCACGTCAACTTTTCCAAACTGCTTGTTCGCGAGCACATCCTTAGGTTCTGCCCCCAACCCTCCTGCAGGATCGTAGTTCGCCGACAGCCCAACCCAGAAAACATCGTCCTCCCGCTTGGCTACACCCGCGATAAATGCAAACAATGTCAACTTCTGTGAAATATCCACTTGCCCACACACGTACCCTGTGATCTTGCGCTTCACTGCCTCTTGCGGGTTCGCCACATCGAAATAAATGCCAAGATTAGTAAGTTGAATGCTGTCGGTGATGTTCCACGTGCCGTCGTACCACGCTTGGAATGTAGCGCGGAGGATTTTCTTCTCTTTGAGGACGAGCGAGAGCCCACGATATTTGCCCTTGCGGGAGTCACGGACGGCGCCGGAGAGGTCAAGTGGTGACCCTGTAGGGGCGGGATTCTTCTCTGCTTCAGCAGCGAGGCTAAAGTCGGCGTCTGGTGAGGTAGCGGCTGCTCCTGCGTCCTCTTTGGTCATTCTGCTGGTGGAATTGTTGACGCGCGCAAAATCCCGGGCAACCTCGTCGAGCGGTCCGTACGCGCCGTCGGGCAGGTAGGCCTCGACAAGGAGCTGGTTCGCAGTGCTATCGTAAGAGACGGCTGCGGTGAGGAGGAACTGGCCACTCTTGCCGAGGACGAGCGAACACCCGATGAAGCCTGCAAACTCCCATTTGTTTTTCCCGTCCTTAGTTGCATCCCCGGCGGCCGGTCGCTGCTTGTTGAGAGCTAATTTTGCGGGCTGCCTCGCCGCCCCGGCCCTTTGCGCGCGGAAGGCGAGATACATCCCCAACAGCGTGAGGCTCTCCGTTGGTGCCCAGTGGATGTCCCGCGAGCGTACGGAGACCTCCACTTCCTTCAGACCCCAGTTGTCCGCGTCCTCCCGGCCCCAAAGCGGGCGCCCATTCGAGTCCTCGCGGCCCTTGCCCGCCGGCGCAGCTGCGCCAGGCCCCCCGCGCCCGCTGCTGCCACTGCTGCGGTCTTTTGAGATCACGATCCTGGCAAGCACATCGGTGCTGCCTTGCTTCCACGCAGCTTGCAAGCTCTCCCCAATGCTTTGCGCGTCCGCTGGCAGCCCGCCAGTCGCCGCCTCGGCCACGCCCGCCCCGTCCTCCTGCCCACCTCCGTCTTCCTGCCCGGGCTGCACCGCCTTGACCACGTCCGCAGCGCTCAGCCCCTGCCACCCCCTCGCCTCCATCATCAACACCAACTCCTTGCCCGTCGTATCCTTTGTGAACCCGGCGCTCACTCTGACAGGTACCCCAGATATCGCCACGGTGCCCTCTGCGCCAACATTCCACTCCCACTCCTTATCGACCGCCCCCCGTTGCACAAGTACTGCAAGCCTGACGTCCGTCACCCTCAACTGGCTAGTCGGCTGCCAGTCAAGCTGCCCTTGCACGCCAAACTCGATCCGCCGGAGAAAATACTCGCTCTCCTGGCCCCTAGATATATGTAGCCTCGCTGCTGCAACAAATCCAGTCGAGCCCTGCTTGCCGCACAGCTTGCCGCGGAGGTCGGCGGTCAGCACGGGCCCCACAGCCTCGTCAAAGTTGAATCCTCCCTGCTTCTCTTTGCCGCCGGCAGGGGTGGTGAGCCCAGAAACTAGCTCACCGGCAGACACACGGCCCGGGTTAACCTTTGCCGCCCTGATAGTTAATATGAACTCAATGTTCTTAACATTGCGCTTGTCGCCGCTGCTCGTAGTGTCGTACCGAATATCTGGAATCACACCCTCGACTGTGAAGAAAACATTGGCAATTGTGCATCGCGCTTGCAAAGCGATCCCGACTCCCACTAGTACGCATGCGTGTTAGCTCTTGTTTCAAGACAGTATATGCTGTGACCGCAGCAAAGTACCAGCGACTGGTTCATAAATATATCCACATATACATATACATGCATATACAGTTTTCATTAATTTTCTGCTGCGTTGAAACCTATAGAGAAAGCGGCTTCGATAACTCACCATCGTGTCCCATTGTGCCGGAACCGCCCGCCCCCTCGGCGACAACTGTTAGCGTAACATCATGTAAAGTCATTCCCTTAAAAATCTCCCATGACGTCTGTAGATTGACAGAGGCGGTTGCGTTAAACTGGTATGTAAGCGTGGTGGAGGGCTTGACCGAGTCATCGTCGTCTGGCTTGAGTGGGAAACGGACTTGGGAGTGCGACTCGTCAAGGAGCCTTGCCATGGCATTGGCAACATCTTCGTCGCCCCCCATTTTGTGGTGCTAGGGGGCAGCAGTGCCTGATCTGTCTATATCTGCCGGTGTTGGTTCCGCGATTGAGAGTGGTTGTATTTTGCTTGGAGCTGAATATGGGGAAGTACAGTAATATTGTGAGCTACAACGGGTAGCTCAATGATGAGCTGAGTGCGATGGACAACAACAGTGGAGTTGTTGGGACGCTTGCTCCTTACTTTTGAGGTCGCTACCGTCCTAGTTTATTTCTTTGCGAATACTTGCATCCATTTCCAGCTCTGAAGAATGGACGACAGTATGAAATCGGACTATGCTGAATGGAGAATAGGCTCTATAGACAGGTGCGTCCCATAGATTTGAGCACAGCATCGGAGTACACTGGTGTGCATCAGAGTTTGCTGCTGAGCTACCCGCATATGCTATTGGCGACTGCGCTCATAGAGATGATCTGTCGAAGCCTAACAATGAGCAGATTACAGTATGTTACTGACGTACCTGTCGGGCACCTCCCGTAAGATGTACATCTCGTATATGCACTAATCCCTGTAAACACAATACAGTGCGACAATGCTGTATCATATGATTCTATTTCCAATTACTTGTTTTTTTTTTCGTTTACTGAATCATCGGTAGCTTCTGGTTTAAGCGCTCTTGTGGGCGAAATATTACCATCCATGTCTATCCAACCTATCCATGTTGTGTGCAATATAGTCTATAGCTGTATACTGTACATCAAGGATTTATTGAAGCAACACCTGCATGCACATCCAGGTCATATGTGAGGATTGGACTCGCATACGAGAAACATGGCCACCTTGTTAATACGAACTAACCGATGTATTGCAGTGCCATGATATGAATTGTTAAACATTTGCTTGCAAATACCCAGATCACAAATGTAGCAAACCATGAGTTCACGTCATACCCAATTCAGTAATACAAGCTCAATATGGATCAACGCTAGCTTGGCGACTGGCCTGCATGGATAAACTAGTGGGTCCTGTAGATCAATTATACCGTTCATAGTGGTATGATAAACTTAGTGATACATGCAGCCGAGCACCCCCCCCCCCCCCAACCCAACACTAAGAAAAAAGCCTAGAAAGCTATATAATTGGACTTCGGAGAATCGGAATCTTTTATCAGGACCGACCTTGGGCAACCTTGGGTGAGATAGAGATTCTACTGGGGGAGCGCTCGACTGCGTGTCTCAAACAACCAAGGCATAATGCGTTCTCTTTTCCCAGAAACCTTGCAAATACAGCATCCCCTAGACCAATCGTTGTTAGGAAATTACTGGACGCTCGTACAAAATAGCAAAGTATATAGATCTCCCACTCACATACATTACTCTTGCTATAAGAGATCTACTTAGCACGATTCATCGCGAGGCTGATGTATAGAACATAACATCCCTTGCAATCCCAGTTAGCCGTGGGTTAACTTAAATTACAAACATTGATGTCTAAGGGCTCCGATACGTCGTCTAAGTCTTAAGAGTATGGTTGCGAATCATGTCTCAGGTAGGTGTACCCGCAAAATGTCTTTTTTTTTTTTTAAGGAAAAAACTGTCGCTTATCTGTGGGGGTACATAATTCCAGTTTACCTGATCGCCATAAAAAAGACTTTCCAATTTTGTTTATTAGACATAATTGGGACAAGCCGCATATTGTACATGTCTCGAAGCTCTTTTTTTTTTTTTTTAATATCATTAATCGCGTGCCGCCCTGGATTCTCGAAGCTCAATGGACGTACACAGCAGAAGATGCACGTCGCTCATATCGCTCGTTGATTACTGTACAGCTCCAAAAAGTCATGTCACTACGTGCTATTCATCAATGCACCGATCCAAATTGGATAACACCCTACTTACATACTACACTCCTTGTAGGCAACAGCTTAGAATGCAGGATATATCAACTGACATGCATAGTGTTATGGATATCATCCTCCGTCGTCGTCACCACAGCGTTACGTCCTGCAACACGTAATGCTATAGATGATAAAGAAGGATGGCCGGGCAAGGTTGCAAACTCTGCTGCTTTCACTTCAGGCTGAATTATTGTCGGTACATGATTGGGTAATTGGTCAAGACGGACAATGCAGAGGGAGAGGCGGGGTTAGGTGGAGAATTTTCACTAGATTAGTAGCTGAGCTATTCAATGCGGAACTGCCCGGAATATGTGAGGAAAGATGGCTAGCCCGGTTAGAAGCCTAATCCTTGACACATATAGATAGTCTGGTCGACATATAGGTCCCTGATGTAATTCGTTTATCCACAAGAGGACTCGAGCGGGCTCACCCTTGCGCGTGCGCAAAGTTTAAAACGTAAAAGAGATCCAAGTTCAAACACACACACTTGACATGTGCAACAGAGGTGAGAGAATGAAGTACAATACGTCTACAGCTGTGTTAAAGTGAGGACTATGCCAGCTTCTGTGCCCGCCCTGCTATGGCGAACAGCTGCAAGCGGGGTTACGTGATATATATAAAAAAAAAAAAAAAAGGCTTCTGTGCCCTGTGCCAGCCGTCGTTCTGCTGTGTAGCAGTGTACTCAAAATAACCTCACGCTCACATTCAAACCGCGGGTTGTGCGCTGGAAGTTATTGTGGTGGCCGTAGGCAGGGAGTCTAAGGGTTTGATATGTGTCCGTGAGCCTTTTTTTTTTTTTTTTTTTTTTTTTTTTTTTTTTTTTTTTTTATCACGTGACCCCGCGCGCAGTTGTTCGCCATGGCAGGGCGTGTCCGTGAGCCTGGCTAAGGGTTACAGTGTAGCCACGGTTTACGAGATAGCACTTTATGAGTTCTTGGGCTGCCGCGCTTTAGGCAGCTGCCTAAGATTCAAGGCCCCTATAATTGTTCTAAGTCTATCATGCATTTTGTGTTAACCCTGTTCTTCATATGCCGTGAGCCTCAACTGTGTATTAGACCCTAATATATCCGTTACATTGTTCCATGCTCATCCACTCACAGGACATATGATCTTTTATTGAGGCCCAATACTGGGCAACGTCAGAACTGTTGCAGACGATATTACAATGGAGTCTTCCAGCTGTTTTCTATTGATATATCTGCGCAACCAATGGATGTGCAGTATCAAAAGATGGTAATAGTGATTATCCTTGATTATCAATTTGACCTGATAATAATTTTGAAACAGCAAATACTATACAGTTGCAAACACTCTCCGTAGATACAATGTATATGAAACTCGTACTGTGTTAAAGATAGTAAAGTTATGACGTCGGTGCAACAAAGCTTTTTTTTTTTTTCTTTTTTTTTTTTTTTTATCACGTAACCCCGCTTGCAGCTGTTCGCCATGGCAGGATGGTGCCAAACGTTAGCTGCAGCGAGATTGAAAATGATGTCAGTCGAGGCCAGTGCAGTTACTAGGGCCGACCTAAGTTGGGTTTAAGGTCTACATATGCATGATAACAGATCCCGCGGCGGATGGAAGCATCGATGTACTGGAGTAGCCTGGTGGCATACCATCACCCGTTTAGGTAACGAAGGTCTTTTTTTTTTTTTTTTTTTTTTTTTGCCCTGCCATGGCGGACAGCTGCAAGCGGGGTAACGTGAAAAAAACGAAAGTCAGACCTCGCTGGACACCTTGTCGCACCCTCCCCCACAGGCATATCTCAAAGAGTATATCTCTGATATGTCCAATCAATTTTACTATAGACTATATTCACAGTGCTGATTTTTTTTTCACCAAAAAAAAAAAGAAAAAGAGCAAAAATGCTACGAGTTGTATCACCTCTGTACCTGATGAAATAACCCTCCAGTTCTCACCAACAAATACCCACTCTCTGCAACACTTCACCTGCTCATACAATAGTGGCAATGGTGCTAGCAGTGCTATATTACGATACAAGGTTAGTAAAACCCGAGTTCTACAACATGCACTGTATGCTCCTTTCTTGAGACATTGCGCCCTCGTATTTCAGAGTTGGCTTGTTCTGCGGGGCTGCGCATCTATCTCCAAAACGGGACTGTAGAGTGCAATCATATTTTCATCCATTGAATGGGCATGAAAAACTCCAGTTTGCATCGATGTACATTAGAGGGATTTTGCAACCCTGCAGGGTGGAATTCAAAAACCTGTTGCGACAGCAACGGACCTGAACGGGTTTAGATGCTGACATGGGTCCCCGGGCTTTTGAATTCCACCCGCGCTAGCAGTGGAAGTAATAAGTCCACACTGTTAGCGCGGGTGGAATTCAGAATCGACTACAACAAACAACCACAAGTGGGCAAGTCTCTCGTGAGGAACCAATGAGTACGCTTAGTAATATATTAAAAAAATACCAAACATATTGAACAAGATCGAAATACTGATAATTATTATATCTACAAGGCATAACTCAACCAGGTAAATTTATCAATGTTCAATACATTCAATATCTCCCTAACCACTTGATAGTAGTATCCATAAATGTGACTTATACTGTATCGGGGGTTGGTAATGAAAAGTAGCTATATTGTAATGTTGACACTGTTCAAGTTTAAACTACATACCTAGGAGTATTGCTTGGAAATACTCCAGTAGTATCAATCTTGGGAAGAGCAAACTGGCATTGGTATTGCATTGGGTGAAGTTGATGATCGTGATAGTAAACTGAGGTTCAGAGTTCTAAGCTGGCATAAACTAGCTTGTCTTGTGTCTTGTACAGTTTGGGGATACTTCATTTTACCCATGTTGGTTTGAATTCCACCCTACAGGGTTACGTACAGGGTTGCAAAATCCCTCTATTACAAGAGTGTTCGAATTTGAATGTTTCAGTTTCTCAAGCATGTACATGTAACATCTACCCCCAGGCATTCGGTATGTCTCGAGTGAACATAAAATACGAGACATACAGTTATGTACAGATACGCTATCAGAGACATACATAGATAAAGCATACTTGTTATGCACGAGCAGGACTTAATGAGCGGCACGCGAGTAATGATATAAAAAAAAAAAAAGGTACTTAATGATCATGTGCACTAACGGGCAACGATATTTCCTGCTAAGCTAAGCAGTCTTGGCTGTTTCCGAGCTAGTCTGGAACAGCTAGTCTCATGCCATGGGAATAGCGCAACTAGACTAGGGAACAGCAGAAATTCCGCGAACTGGTTCACTCAGAACACCCTAAAGGTCATAAGGAACCCAGACCAGTTGGGAATATTGGGGCACCAAAACTGTAGGGAGAGCGGTCTGCCAATGTTAGATGTGCAGAGTCACAACTGTAGTTATCAACTAACTAAATCCATTAGTCAGTACCATCAGCTATCTAAAAACATCGGCACGCGAGTAATGATATTAAAAAAAAAAAAAAAAATATCTAAAAACATCTTCTTATTCGTGTCTTTGTGTTTAGTAGCTTTAGAAAGTCTCATAATAGCCCAGTATTACTATGTACTTACATAAGCGGAACTGTACTCTCCTATATGACAGTGCCAGTCTACATATTAGACGGAGGCCAAGCCTAGTCCTCTGTGCTGTTTCGAGACTTCGTATAGCTCATATAGCATTGCGCGACGATGACCCCCTGACACCACAAAAGTTGCCATCCTTGCTCAGCAAAGATAATAGAGTATATATATTTTTTTTACTTAGTATCATTACTCGCATGCCGTTCTGGGCGCTATGGCGAGATATATGGCGAGATAATAGAGTATATATCAAGACTCAGGTAGTAGTGTCATTGGCACCTGGCAGGCCACGGTATGTCCAGCATAGGGTTTTGGGTAACAAATAGGTAACTACGCATATATAAGCCCTGTCACAAGAAGACTAGTTCTGCGGCGGTATACCTGGAGACCCAGAAGGAAGTTGGGAAAGTGAAACTCGGAGGAAGGTGGTTGCGCACGAGCCGGACAGAGGAAGGAAATAGGCAGGTCCCGGTACATGACTCTTGGTTTTGACATTTCACCCGCATCATGTATAATAAACCTTCGCCATAGCCCATAGGGCGGCATGCGAGTACTGATATTTAAAAAAAAAAAAAAAAAAAAAAAAAAAAAAAAAGCCCTGTCATAGCAAATAGCGATAAGCAGGTTTACGTGAAAAAGAAAATCATATATTGAAAATTGGTCTAATGAATAATCCCTGTCGTCCATGCCGTTGATCCGGCTAACCAAGACCGCTTAGCTTAGCAGGAAATATCGTTGTTTGTTGGTGCACATGATTATACTGCTCATGCACAAGCAGTACACTTTATCTATCCCCCTGCATGTGTGTATCCCATAGCGTATTTGTATATAACTGTATGTCTCTCGTATTGTATGTTCATTCAAGACATGCCGAAGACCTGGGGGTAGATGTACGTGCTTGAAAAGCTGAAACATTCAAATTCGAACACTCTTGTAATGTACATCTTTGCAAACAGGAGTTTTCATGCACATTCGACGGATGCAAATACGCACGCCACTTGTGCTGTGCGGTTCCCTTTTGGGAGAGATGCGTAGCCCTGCAGAACAAGCCAGCTCTGCAATACGAGCGCTAATCCAGAACTGGGAGCATACTTGCACGCACTCAACAGCAAGTGATTCCAATGGATACGTTAGGCCCAGGTGAGACCCATTCAGAGCTACATTTGCAGGATTGGTCGAATACAGTAGATCGGCAGTTGAAAATTGTACACATCGGGGTTCAGGCTGGGTGCTGTTATGGTATTGTAGCCCAATTGTGATTGGGAATTGGAGGCGGATGCTACTCCGTTCAACCAATTCTATCTCTCAGTTGAGAACATAGGGGAGGAGAAACTGCAGAGTAGTTCTGTCGCTGCCTTATTTCCAGATGCTCTCAAAGTCGCTCCAGTGACCAGGCTATGTTCTACCTTCAAATTGAAGTGTGTTCAATACAAGAGGCCACGACCTTGCGAACTTTCAAACTGGATTTTCCAAGGTTAACAAAACTTTTCTCTTATTGTCTTCCCCTGTATCAAGGTAGCATTGACACTGCATCGCAGCATCAACCTGAGGATGACTACGCCTTCCCCCACAAGGCCAACAACAGCTTCCAATAGCACATCAACGGTAGTCTTACAAGCTGACCCACCTCCCAAGCCCCATAGTCTGACCGTTGATAGAAGCCGTTTCGATGTTGTAGGTTCCTTTCTCTCTCTACTCCCGTAACTCAGTTTACCTGTCGCCCTTTAGGCCATAGGTTTGATTCCTCGTGTGCAGTGCCGACGCAATATTGTTGCTTTCACTGACTCCCCGAGATTTCAACAGGTCTACGCACAGATCACCGTCCTTGATGCCCTCAAGGGTGACTCCAACGTCGTCGATATCAATTGCACATCTACCCCAGGGGGATCGTGCGATTTCAAGGAGGACGAGAGCTGGCGGATGTTGATTGATACAGGCCCTAGCTTTCCTGTAAACTCGAGATCGCTACAGTTGATGAAGAAGGTGTTGACGGAGGTGGGGTTGCCGAATGTGAATGCGGCAGTACCGGTGGTTCCCAAGTTGAATATGGTGCAGGTGCGTATATCGTCTTGAAGCGGAGGTGTCCGCACCCGACTGGGTGGCGTAGTGGCTAGTGTCGAATCAGAGAGTATTAATGAGACCCTACAAGAAGAACAGATCACGCACATAGATGACGACCACGCAGGAAATGGTATGTCATATTTATCACCACTCCCACGAAACAGGTCAGGCCGCTGCTGGCTCGGCTCCGATTAGCTCCTAGCATGCCTCAACTTTTGAGAGGATATTGCGCTAATGAAAATGGCCTTGAGTTAGCTACACCACTGCTTAAGATGGTTCGAAGTAGCCCGAACCTCCGGGAGCAATTCAAGGATACGTGCTTCGCTTTCCATGAGTTTCTTGGAACCTATCCATTTTTTGTTCTGACAATTGGTACGTTCCGTCCCCTTGCGTTAACTTTTGGAAACAATTGACTGCAGACGTACTGATCTATCTTGTTTTGCCTTTGCAGGGTCCCAAGGCTCCAGGGAAGTCCAGTGTATCCCTGACTATAGTGACACGGAATTCGACACACAACTCTGGCTTGATGGCATCCGCCAGAATGGCCTCATTCCCTCATACTCCTGGTCTCAGGACTATATAATCAGCGGCACACAGGCCAAAGACCTCCCGTCCTCCGTATACAAGATTGGGCCGCGCCCCTCCGGGTCTACACATCCCCTCCCGCAGTTCTGGGAGACTACAGATTCTTGGAAATATAAGGTACCAGACCCACCAGCAGGCGGAAATAATTACGGCTGGGTCAATGTCACTTGTATTATCCGCATCAAGCAGTTTAGGAAGCTGCATCAGAGCAAGGTCATTGATGAAGAGTACCTGTGTGTGCAGAAGCCTGGGCCCAAGAATCAGCCCAAGAATCCTGACGAAGTGTTTGAGATAGAGGTCAGCAACGTCTTTCAACTGGATCCGACGGACTTTTCATTGAAGACAGAACCGAGAGTGAAGGACACGCAGCCACCTACGAGGCCGTTGCTGAGCAAGGGCTCTCAGGTCGCAGTATTCATGCGGCTGCGGCAGGAGATTAAGGCTCTCCGTCGGAGTCACAAGGCACAAGTGTCAGACCGCGTTATGAGACCTGTTCATGGTATGTTTATCCATCGTATCGTTCATGATGTGACGATCTGGGGCTTTCTAGTAGTCAGCCTGTTAAACAGAGGATGTGTTGCAGGTCAACTAGTCCTACCTAAGGAACTGCAGAAAAACTTTACAGTCAAAATTGCTGGCCCGATGGACAAGGTGTACAAGGAACTCATCCAGACCGCTTTCCGCATCGGCATTCGGAACCACGGTAACGAAAACCATGAACACGTCGATTGGGATCTCAAAGAAGCCGACCTCGCGAACCGCGCCTCCGTCATTACCTTCTTTGAGAGTCCGAAAAAGGACTTTACCATGTTATTCACGGGGGACGCACACGACAAACACTGTGCCATCCGCGATACTATCGCAGCATGGCTGCCGGCCGACAAGAGGCCGATGTGGTTTTTCGATGTACTAAAGGTCCCTCACCACGGGTCGAACGTTACCGCCGATTTGGAATTCTACCAGACAGTGAAGGCGAGGGTATACCTTGTCTGTGCACGCCAGACAGACCACGGTTCGCCCTCTTATGACACTCTCAAGACGATCGTGAGCTCAATAAAGTATACTGGTGATAACCAGAATGCACCAGGGCCGTTGCATTATTTATTCTTCACAAATCCGGACACGTTGGAGCCTCTGAACCCGGGCACCGAAGGGGAGAAAAAGTTTTCGAGCAACGTGACATTATTGCTCACTGGGGACTACAGGCCGAATGAGGCACGCAAGCCTGTCCCTGGAAGACAGGAGATATATCACTATAAGTGTTACAGATTGAAGAAAGCACAGGGCGGCCAACAATTGACCGCTGGGAGAATATTGCTAGGGAAAAAGAATGGAGAGCTGGCATTGGATTTCAAGGTCGCGGCTAACGATCAGGATCCAGACGGAGAGTGGGTCGAGATTACTGTTGCAGATGCAGAGCAGAAGTGGTGGGATGTGCAGCATGCAAATGAATCTGCATAAGTGAATTGATTAATTGACGATAAGTAGGGGAAACACGTGCGGATAATTGAACAGGGTTTTTGTTTTTTTTTTATTTCACGTAACCCCGCTTGCAGCTGTTCGCCATGGCAGGGCAATTGAACAGGGCAAATCGATAAAGCTGTAGAGTACTCCAAGACATGAACAGAAGCTGCAGAATCAATGTGCTACTGTTCAGGTACTGATGTTCATAGAAAACATATTGTATTGTTTTAGTGGTAATCGTGACTGCTGAAGAAAATATGTTCATGTAATATCCACTCGCAGATTGTGCGGGCGGCCGCAGATGTGCTTCTTGTACTTCTCCCACAGCTCATGTCCTCATGTCCTCCAGTTCCAAAGCTACTGTAAAGCCGTGGCTCTCCCAACTGTTTTAACTTTTAAACAATTATGTTTGCATGAAATTATGCGATACGAACCGGCCTTTTTTTTTTTTTTTTTTTTTTTCACGTGACCCCGCATGCGGCTGTTCGCCATGGCAGGGATACGAACCGGCTGAGAGAAGCGTGGGAGAGGAGAATGGAGCGAGGAGACCGGGACCTGGCGGTGTTATGGGTCAAAGCCCATAGGGGCATCGCCGGCAATGAGGCGGCGGACGAGGCGGCGAGGGTGGGCACTGCGTTGCAGAACCCTGCCATGGCCAAGTGCTACAAGCGGGGTTATGTGATTAAAAAAAAAAAAAAAACCTGCGTTGCAGAGCGCACCGGAGATAGTGACTGAAGCCGGTATGAGACAAGGGGGGAGGAGGGAGAGGGCGGGGGAGAGGAACCGGCTGGAATTGGCATATAGACCGTTAGAAAGGCTGGGACACCTGACAGGACGACTGGCGGGACTACTGGGGGGTAAGGGGTTGCGGGCATGGAGGTGGCACGTAGGGGAAGGGGATGGTCCGGAGTGTACATGGTGCGGGGAAGAGGAGGAGACGAGGGGACATCTGTTAGGCCAGTGCAGAGTGTGGCGACGGAGGTGGCCGGGGGGTGAGGAGCACGTGAGGAGACCTCCGCGGGTCGAGGGGGAGGGGGGGGAGGACCCGTTGAGGAAGCTGATGGAGTTGCTCGGAGAATGAAATTTCTTTTGCAATTTTTCTCTTTCCTATTGACTCTTGTTTATGTCATTTGCTGCCGTTATGTTTGTGTTTATAAACTCACAACTCATCGCCATAGCCCCTAGGGCGGCAAGCGATTAATGATATAAAAAAAAAAAAAAAAAAAAGAAATTATGCGATTTCCCGCGTACGGTGCAGTCATAAACAGCCCCTCGTACAAGTGACACAAATTACTTCACATAAGCACTTTTTCAAAAGAATTGGGAAACTTATTAGCCTAATTGATATCTTTAATGCAGAATTATCGGAAATCCTCTGCCGATCTAAAATGTCAGGCAAGAAGTCCAGTTCTGGAAATGACAGAGGTGTGGTTAAACATCACAAGGTGCTCATTGAACCCCTGCAAGCCCCAGACAGCCACCGTGAACCAGATACGGAACTGCGCACGTGACCAGAGAGGCTGGGAATGAGAATGAGACTAGTACAAAAGTTATTTTGATTATGATTTCACTACCATTGCCAGCGACCTTGAACTATGAGACCCAGTTCTCATGAACATGTTATGTCTTGTATAGTACTGTTTCTAATATGCCAGAGATTTCTCTGTTAGTCTTCCGCTGCAGCTGTCCACTTAGTTTTCGCCACAAAGTGGCTTAATACACCCTGGTGGCTCGCCACTAATTGCATATGGCATCGACAAAGAGGGCACAATAGGGTGGCCCTGCTGAATGAAATTGCAGGGACTGAACATATAGTCGATTCCTGTCCTTAAGTGTGTTTGGATGGGAATGGCCATACAGCAGCGACCTGGAACTTTTATGTCTTTCCGTGCACGAACGCGTTTCGGCATCTCCGGTTGGGAGCTGAACAAGATCTCGTATGTTGCCCCTGGCATTTCTGCCTTTCTCTCATTCAGTAGAAGGTCAATACCATATTCTGCTAGTGCGTCCACTCCGATGAGTATTGGGTGAGGGAAGTCGTCTACCAGATGAAATTCTGCGCACATCTCTATCAAGATTGGCAGGCCCGTGTCGCTTACTCCCTCCGTCCAGAAAGGCACTGTTGCGTAGCCAATTGATCTAGCTTTGCCGACGCCCGTAATTGCCAATCGAACATCGGTATGAATAGTAGCTTCTGGGTATGCTTTCCTGAAAACCTCTGTCTTCATGATGCTTGTATTCGAACACACATCGTTCAGAATCTCGATTGTGGGGCTTTCGGTATCACCTATACGTCCCATTGAACGTAGAGGTTTAAAACTGCGGTATTTCCTACCGGTGTTTGCTTGAGGATTCACCCTTATTGCTTGGAATACCGGCCGGGAGTTGTGCCCACCTGCATCCCTCTCATCTGCTGTTGCACCTAGTGTCTCAACCACATCGTGTTCACTCTGCGAGGTCTTCAACTTGGAGGTTTTTCCGACAGACCCATGATGAAGCACTATTGTTCTTCGAGGACGTTTCTCTCGGGACGTTGTAACCTCGTTTACAAGTCCCGCGAGCCTTTTCCCGATTCCTCTGAGTTCAAGTTTGCAATCATTTGAAACACATGGCTTGTCGGATGGTCTGTAAATGGCGTTGGTGAGACTCCTGGAAGATCAACTCCACCGTCGTCAGAGTTCTCGGAGTCACTGTCATCGAATGAAATGACGTATGCCGCTGCCTGCTTTAACGGGCACTCGAAGCTGAAGTGCCATTCCTGTTTTTTGGCGAGAGCACAAATGTCGCAGGGTCTCTCTAGGAATTTGATAGCTCCACTCTTGTTCCTAAATGACCTCGTCTTCTTCCCAGTCACAGGGTTTATGCGATCCTCGATTGTCTGAATTCGCAGGTCAGGTTTTGATTGTGGTCTGGTCCTTTCCTCGACTGGTCTCTCTTTCCTCTGTTCTATCATCAAGTTTGGCAAGGTTTTCTGGCGGAATGCAGTAGACGGTTCTCGTTCCTGTGCTGGTATCGAGGGATATATGAACGATTTTGTCACCGGTGTCGGGTGGAGTTTCAAGTGGTCATCATATTGCCTGCATTCCGCAGCGAATTGAAGTAGGGATGACCTTTCTCTGATGTATCTATCTGCTTGAGCATCGTCTAGGCGGGCTCGAATCCTGGAGACGAATGTCACTTCTGCAGAGTCAGGGAAGGCAGCGGCGAGTAACGTGAGTTTTGCGAAGTAGTATTGGACAAATGTTTCATCCGGCTTCTTTGCTCGCGCCTCAGCTTCTCTTTGCAGAACTGCAATCGGTTTTGACCATACTTCACGCATCTTTTGCTGAAAGCGGTGCCAGCAGCCTTCTCCTTTAGTCATTGAGTTGTGGGCTGTGTTCCCTATCATCGTATACCACTGTCTCACCGCCCCCTCTGGTTCGAAACAGTGTCGAAAGATCAAAGGACAGACGGTTTGTTCGCCGAAGTAGTTTGTTTCCACGTTCATTTCTGCAATCCACTGTTCGAGGTTGTTATCTGGATTGAACTTCGGGAGTAATGATGGTTCGAAACGGGTCTTCAACTGGGGCGTCTGGAAAGTGGGAACTAGTGCGTTATCTGGTAAGGTGAACGGCACCTGCCAGGTATTGTTGGAAATGGCCTCCAGTTCCTTCTCAATGGCATCTTTACGGGCCTTCAATTCAGCCTCTCTTACTTCTTTCCTGGTTGTTCCATTGCCATCCGAGATTGTAGCCAGCTTTTCTTGAATCGGCTTTACTGCAGCTGCAATAATTGCAGTGATCTCTTCGCGGGTGAGCTCAGGCATCTGTATGGTTGTGGTCAATGACACTTCTTCAGCGTGCACATCGCCAAACTCACTTCCTTCTTTGGCAGACAATCTGTAAAGAGAAGCAGAAAAGAAGTTATTTTCAGAGAAGTTGAAGTAAGTTACACGCTTGTCGGTTTCAGGAGGAGGGACTTCAGAAGAAGGGAATTCAAATGAGGGAACACGGTTTTGTTTAACTGTAGACTGGGGAGGAGGAGGAGGTGATAGATAGAAGGACTCGAAAACAGAGGTCAGTACATGAGGGGTTTCTAGTGAGGAGGCTACTTCTGAAAAAAGAAGTTCTTGGCATGTTTCCAAAACGGGAGGTTGGGAAGGGGGTGATAGATGGAAGGATTCGAAAACGGAAGTCAGTACATGAGGGGAGTTCACTGAAGTAGCTGTTTCTAAAACGGGAAGTTCTTGGCATGTTTCCGAAACGGGATGTCCAAAGCGACGAGGTCCAATGTCACCAGTAGAGCCCAAGACAGGATTGTCGATCGTTTGATTTGACTGTATCAGTTGATCTGATGGTTCGGTTTGAGTATCGTTACAAGGGATCGGGGAGAGATCCGTGCCTAAGTGCTCGAATCCTGTGGAGGACATCCATGTTGCCACCGTGGAGATGACTTTTGATACTTTCCCGCCGATGTCTGGCAGCAAGCTGCCTGTTTGAGCTGAGCTTTCGACGTGAGGTTCAGGGGGAAGATGTTCCACATCAGTGTCCTTTTGCACAGTCTGATTTTCTGCTTCTCCGGACTCAACTGTTGCGAGCAGAGCTTTAGAGGAGACGTCCGTACTGTCGGAAGGTGATGGGGATGCTTCTTCTTCGTCTTCTTTTTCATTTGGGGGTGATGGAGAGAGATCGAAATCTGTGAGCGGGGATGATGAGGAGTCCTCACGAGTCCCATTATTGTCAGGAGTTGGTGATGGTTCTTTGTTGAATAGCTGATCTCTGAGGGTCAAGAACTCAGTGATCTCTTCCGAGGTTGGCTTGGGAGGTGACTGGTTTCCTCTAGTTATACGATCAGCCGTAAGAGCTGTTTTTTCTGTCAAGGAGAGGAGGTTGAGGATTCCGGAGCTCTTAGCAAATAGGTCGTGTTCGATCTGGCTACGGTTCATGGGCTTAAGGTGCTTGTATATTAGGGCGGCCAGTCTGGTCAACTTGGCCCCAGGTTTGATCGGCCGTTTGAGCCCTCTTGATGCTTTAGAGGGTGGGGAGGTGGATCTCGACTTCTCTCTGGATCGGGAGGTGGGTGGGGAGTTGGATCCTGACTTTTCATGCCCTTTGGATGCCTTCTTTGAGCTCGAGGTTCGGCCTGTGCTTGACGCCATCTGTAAGGACAGAGCCCAGAGGACGAAGCCTAAGCCTAGTGGACGAAGCCTGGAGAGAGAGTAAAGTATATTGATGATGGTCTCTCACTCAGGTCTATGCTGAGACTTTAAATACTTGAGTTCCTCATGCTGGAAGCTTCTGTTGGCATATGCGCTAGAAGCTTCCGCCGCATCGCCGTGCATATGTAGCCTGCCTACGCTATGCAGCCTCTCAGGCGCCTATGTCGCATATGTCGCCCTGACAGACCTTCCAGATAATACAATAGACGGGACTCAATTCTTTGATTCTTTTTTCTCTTCACCATCCGACCATCGGTCACGTTTTTTCTTTTTTTTTCTTTTTTTTGTCACGTGACCCCGCATGCTGCTGTTCGCCATGGCAGGGCAACCATCGGTCAGTAAGGAAAAGCTCTTCCCCATAAAATACTCGATATATAATATCTCCTACTCTTCAGTACCCAAAAGCCAGTCTATCAATCACCCTGATCCAGTCTCCTACTTCAACACTCAGATCCTCCATAATATCAGTCTCCGTGGTGTTGAGGTTAGCATCGTGGTAATTCGGGGTTCATCACGTGCCCTTGCATAATACATGCGCACTGGCGCTAAGAGACCGCCATATGATAGCGCGCGTTTGTGTTTTACCTGTTAAGTGAGGTGAATACGGTAGCTAGCGTCACTTTAGTCTGGTCAACCAGACTAGCATCACTTACACCTACCTGCGTCCAGTCAAAAAAAGTGACTGGATAGAGACATTTTGGCTTTCTCTTATAAACGGAAAAACTGAATTGACTGACCCTTTTCTTCTAGATCTGGCCACTCGGACGATGGGGAATATATGGATCATGCCGTACTTCAGATCTCAATTGAGTCCGCGCAGGCGACTCCTATCTGTGCCCCATATGCTACCAGCAATTTGGCGATGCAAGCCACTCCGATCTCGCTCTACCATTGCTCAATCCTCTAAACTTCCCACACCACCGACTCCAGAGCCAGCAAAACGACAATCCACCTAAGTGAAATTACTGCTGAATAACGGGTTTTTTTTTTTCCTCTTCACAAACCCGCTTGAATGGGACCGCAAACAGGAAGACACGTGGGGTTATTGCGATGAGTTTAAGTCGTGAGTGTGTGTTGTTCTGTCGACTGCAGGGAACAGGGATTGTGCTGGCTGTTCCAGGCCACTCGATCGCTGGCCACTGGGTAACGCTTTACCAGTATACGATGAAAAACAAGTTCAGATGTCCTATGACAGCTCCGCAAACGATCCATTAATAAATTCGGTTGATTAGGAATTGCCCAGAACTAGCTCGGGTCACTATTGCTGCTTCAAAAAGTGTTCGGATACTGCATATCCAACCAGACTAACTGCATATGTCGTATGCGCTATTCGCCGTTTGGATTGGTGACAAACATTAGGCTTTTGTACTCCTGTTTGCACTATTCCACAAAGCAAGTAGCACATACGACTTATGTAGTGTCCGAATACCTTTTGAACTAGCGAGTACCCTCATCACAAACGAGCAGCATGAACACAAGAACAAGGTAGTCTATAATTGTCGCCCGTTTTTTGGCGAACACTTAGACCGGATTTTATACGAACCCTAACGTTCGTGATCTTTCTATCACTGTTATTTGTGTCAATCTCCCTATCGGACAGCAGAGCAATCCGATCACCTGCATGCATGAGCAAGCCGTGATCGATAAGGATACGAGGTGGCCCTTGTCTTGTACTGCACTCTACATACATCTGGGTGCCAAGAATGCGGGGTATTTCCAGGAGTGCAACCTCCGCAATAGCCTAGCGCTGTGGAGGAATTTCTTCAACGAGAGAGAACTTCTGTATTGCCAGTTTAGGTTGATCAGAGCAGAACCTCCGTCCAACCTCCCCTTTCTCACATATATACAGGACATACCGGATATAACCCCCCTCCCGTTTCAGCAACAGCCCACTTCCGGCATCACCCCCCTCCGTGCTCCTCGCAACTTCCCCCTCCAGTAACAAAAAACAGCGTACGTGTACACCGCCACAGTGCCTCCCCAAACTCACTAATTGCAGCTATAGCAGCGTCCACATAACTAGTGAGCACACAAACACCGCAGATTGCCATAACCACCTGTCCCCAATATGTCCGAACAGAAGGAAAAGGATGGATTTAGAAGACACTTCATCAAGTATTGGAAAGGGGATAAATCTATGTTGTCCCCACCGGATCGAGGCGAGAAACGTAGATCATGGTCCCCGTTGCGCAAAAATAAAACTCCAATTCCCGGCACCACAGCCTCTCCAGCAGCCTCATCCACCGAATGCACAAATGCTGTTGCACAACAGCTAGGACAGTCTAGTTCTAGTTCGGCTCACCCTAGTGGTTCTCAGGTGGCACTGGAGCCGGAAAATGTCTCGATCCTTCCGGCAACTAAAGCGACGGCATCTGCGTTACCGCAAGGACCAGATTTGCATCAGATGCGGAAGGAAATAGACGACGCCATTAAAGATCTGCAGTGTGCACAAGAAAAAACAAAACGTGACAGATGGACGTACACCAATCGACACGGGGAGGAGGTCGAGGTGGCCAAACGTATTCAACGGATTCTGGAAGGTGCCGAAAAATATGCCAATATCGTGGATATTGCCATTCAACATAGTCCTGAGATAACTGCCCTGGTGTGGGCTGGGGCTAGAGCGATTTTAGCAGTACGTGCCATTTCCTGGCTAACCAAAGACTGCAGGCTAACCAGACCGTGAGATTGCCCTCAATCATCTACAATTTATGGAACGCCTAGAATATGCCCTTGCGACGATTGTAGAAAAAATTTCAGCATGCGAGTTCTACGAGCAAATTTGTGCTGATCTACCGAAATCAATGGCAACGGATGACGCTTTCCAGAACACTCTGCAAATAGCTTTAAAGGAATTATATAATGCTGTATGGGCATTCACAAAGAAAGCGGGGGACTATTTTAAGGATTCTGCGTCAAGTGAGGACCCAACATTCTACCGACACCATATATTTTTGCACTAACTATGAGTCGTTGGCCAAGTTGGGCATCTTTTCAAGCCGTTCCTGGTTGTCATGCAACCGCTGCTAGACGAAATAGCAGAGAAGGAGCAGGTTGTACGCGAATGCGCGAATAGGGCTACGATGCAGCGGACCAAAGGTAGGGTTATGAAAATTTTCGAACTGGGAATAAAGTACTAAGTGAGACAGAGCTATCGGTCAACATTCAGGAAGCGGAAACCCTTTGGGCACAAATCGCGAGAGACATGGCTCCTTTAACAAAGTTTGAAGGTGAGTTTTGTGAATTGGTGCTTATGAAGTGAGACAACATCTCGGCTAATACAGTTACAGAATTACTAAGCGTAACAAGCGAGAACCTCAGTGTTAGTAAAAGGATGGACATGAGGCTGCAGAGGATTGAGGATCGCCTCGCACCTGAGAATGTCACAGCATTAGGTAAGTTTAGCTACTATAAACTCGCGTAGTACTGTGGAGAAGCTCATAAGTCACATGAATCTTACTGATGTTCCTTAGAAACCCATCAGCGCGAGGTTCTAGGAATGTCACTCGATGAAAGTCTGTTGCGGCTAAAAGACGACTATTTAACAGAGCATGAGATGGAAGAATTCCAGTATAATCTCTACGTTCCTGTAGAGGCAACAGAACAGCCCTATGCCGACGAGCGGGTTGATCTGTTGCAGTGTGTTCAGGACTTCATACGAGGAACAAAACAGATTTGCCTTATCCAAGGATCAGCCGGGTCAGGGAAGTCTACATTCAACCATTACCTAGCCCGTCACCTGTGGTCTAAGTATGGACGGGCATCAAAGCAGACCGAAGCCGCAATACCATTATTTATATCTCTCACAAGCATCGTCAGCTCCAAACCGGACAGTGAAGATCTAATTGCTTCCTACTTCTCTGACAGAGACTTTACTGAACAAGACATCAATTTGGCCCGTCGTACACGGCGGTTTGTTTTCATGCTTGATGGCTATGATGAAATTGAGCGGCGCGACTGCAACTTCTACGCTAAAAATAAGCTGTCTCGATGGAAAGCGAAGATTATCATCACAAGTCGACCTGAATACTTAGGTTCCGGCTATCACAGCAAGTTCCATCCTCCAAACAAACGCGAGCTTCTGCAGGAATATTGGTTGGCACCATTTTCAACTGATACTATCAAGAGCTACATTACTCGATTCCTTCAGGCGAAACCAACAGGCAGACCAGCTGTCGATTACGAAGCTTATCTGACACAGCCAGAAATACGTGACATGATCAGCAATCCTTTCCTTCTGCGAATAATTTTGACAGTTGAGCCATCAATGGATCATGAAATTCTCATAAATCGAGTTGATTTGTACAAACAATTTTTTGGGCATTGTCTGGCCAAAGCACAATCTCGGCTCGACAACATACAACTAACCAGTGAACAGCGTCGGATATTCCAGCGGCTGTGTGACGAGACTTTTAGCGATCATGCGGAGCAGTTTTGTCGGGACTTTGCGCTGGAGCTGTACCGCCACAAAGCCGTTGAAGTAACTTATCGCCCGGGGACTGCAAGAGGTAGCTCAGCTGGCGAGGGGGATTCTAAGTGGCAAAATTTCCTAGGCAACGATGACGAACGGACCCGGCTCCTCCGCTTTAGCGCCCCGCTCACGCGTCATGGACAGTCATATAGATTTTTACACAAGTCACTCCGTGACTATCTGATTGCTCAATCACTTTGGGAAGATCCCTTGCTTGCACAAGGTGCAGCGAAAGCCCTCCTCAACGAATTCTTCATTGTTGACGACCCTGGTGTCCTTGACTTCGTGGTTGAGCAAGCAACGCTGGAGCAGGGATTGCAGCAAAAGTTGTTGCAATACGTCGAGAAATCTAAAACAGATGACTTGGTAGTTCAGGGCGCCGCTAATGTACTCACAGTCCTTGTGAGAAGTGGAATGAGGTTCACTGGGTATGACCTACGCGGCATACAAGTCCCTCGAGCTGACTTGCGTTTTGGTTGGTTTGATGGGGCCCAGCTGCAGGGCTCCGATTTGCGGCATGTGCGGTTGCAGGGCGCGTGGCTTAGAGGTGCCAACTTGAGCGAATCTAAAATGGCTGGCGTATGGTTTGGTGAGCGGCCTGCCATTGGCGGATCGACAGTGAGCTGGTGGTGGACTATGGCTTGCTACTCACCAGATGGGCGGCTGGCCGTTCGAGCGTTTGCAAAAGACTATGACAGTGATATTGTGCAACTTAGCCTGTGGTCCATTGTAGAAGAAAGATTGATGAAGGAGACTGTGTTGGATTTTTGCATGCGCCCGTCTACAAAAAAGGGCATGGCAATCTCCCCCAATTCCGATGTGGCACTGTTAGTGCTATGGCGGTCTGACAGGCTAGTTTTGTTTTCACTTCCAGAACTAGAAGTTGTGCACCGTTATTCTGCAGCGAATGATTATGTTATCTGCGCTATCGGCTTCTCCCCAGACGGCAAATTGCTTGCAATGGCAAGAGGAGTCCGTCCTCCTTACGACACACTCGGCAGCCTGGATGTACAATTCTTATCACTACCGGAACTAGCCCCAGTGCAACACCAGACCCTCTTGGCGGAAATCCCGGTGAGGAACATTGGTGCATACTTGTCCTCGGACCTTGCTGCAACCTTCTCCCCTGACCTTCAACACATCGCTTTCGTGTATCGCGACGCCGACAATAAGTTTAAGATTCAGCTGAACTCCACTATCAAAACGCGAAATGTGGTTTATATCGGTTGTCTGTCAGACATTGATCCCACAGCTCACGAATGGGAAAGCGCACGGAGTATGTTACCACACCACTGCCTGGTCTTCTCACCTGACGGTGAATTATTTGCTTTTGCAGTCTCACTGAAGTTACATGTGCGGTCAGTAACGCATCATCGACATGTCCATACTTTTGAGCTGGAGGCACCTGCAAGGTGCTGCAGCTTCTCTCCCGATGGCCGGCTACTGGCAGCGGCATTTGCGAATGGCCAAACATTGGTTTTTTCAATTTCGCATAGACGGCTTGTGAGCATTTCTCAAGGGCTCCCATATCCCAGAGCAATGCATTGGCTGAATAACGAAGTGCTCAGTCAAATAGACAGCAGCGCTATTTACGCATGGTGTATAACAACTTCAGAAGAAGCCCACTCTTCCGCTGTCACCAATCGGAGACCTGACATGCCTCTGGCAACTCACTCCAAGCGTGAAATGACATTGTCCCCTGACGGCAAGCTCCTGGCATCAGGCAATACTGGCGCTGTTCACCTCTGGTCAGTTGACTCCTTGTGTCTTCACCATACATTCTCGATACCTTCAGCTTCCGTTACAGAAGTGGTATTCTCCCCAGACGGCAAATTCCTGGCATCGTGCAGCTTCACCAATGGCTCTGGGGTTACCGTTCACCTACGGTCAGTTGACTCCTTGAGCCTATGCCATACATTTGCAACACCTAGTAACTCACACTCTATATATCTGAATTTCTCTGAAGATGGAAAGCGGTTTCTATCAAGCTACTCCATCGAAAAGACAGAGTACGTCCAGTCAGTTGACTACTCCATGAGGCTGCACCATACATTTATGCCTTTACCTAGATTCGGTCGTCGGGCATTCTCCCCAGATGGCAAGCTCATTGCATTACACAGTAACACCCGTCTCTCCTCCACTGGTTCACTGGGGGGAGGCTCCTACATTATTTCACTCTGGTCAGTTGACTCCTTGAGCCTACTCCATGAATTCCATGGGACGCTACCACAATCTCGTGGCAGCAATATACCGTATATAAGGTTCTCCCCAGATGGCAAGTTTCTTGCATTTTATCACGATGCCTTCTTGTCCCTCTTGTCGGTTGACTCCTTGAGCCTACTCCTTGAATTCACTAGCACACTATCATCGGATATACAGTTCTCCCCGGATGGCAAGCTCCTTGCATTTTGCAGCCATGGCTCCTTGCTCCTCTGGTCGGTTGACTCCTTGAGCGTGCACCATACATTCAAGCTACCTTCGGACCGAAATTACGGCACAGAAGACTGCATCAGATTCTCTCCAGATAGCAAGCATCTCGCAATATACTGCCTGCGCGAAGTGACCGTGTTTCAACTCTGGCCAATTGATGTTGTGAGGTTTTACCACAGCTTCCAAGGACATTCAAATCAAGTTACGTGTCTGGAATTCTCTCCAGATAGCACGCTCCTTGTGTCATCCAGTGGACACGAAACCGTTCGCATCTGGTCCATTCGTTATAAAAAGCAATCAGCATTGTTAAGACACCCTTGCAGGTGCGAGCGTGTCGTTTGGGCCACATCAGCTCAGTATACACGCCTGGCCACAACTGACATTGCAAAAGTATTCAGAATATGGAATGTCAGTACAAGTTTGTCGGACCCTGCCTCAGTGGATGTGACGTGCATATGGTCCACACCATATTATAATCTTTTTGCAGCAGAACTTGACTTGCAGGGTGTGACCGATCTTGATTCGGAGAATGTGCGGCTGCTAAAGCAGCGTGGAGCAATCTTGGGTGGAGAAGTAGAGTTACGAGAGGATTTAAGCAGCGAAGGAGTTGAGGGGGAAGGTCAGTGTGAAGATGAGAATGGTACTTCCGATTAGTATAAGGCTGGGAGTGAGAACGAGGAGCGGGAGGTTTTAGAGTTTCAATTAGGCAGCACTTGATTTTCCGTTTGAAGGTGAAGTCTCCTTGATTGATTTTTTTTTATTCTTTATTTTTATTTTTATTTCTTTAATATCATTACTTGCGTGCTTCCCTGTGGGCTATGGCCCAGGCCATGTTGGAACTTTAGCGGAGCAGTTGAGCTGGGATTCGATTGGGGGCATGTTGTAGGGTTGGTTCTTGTTTCCTTGTTCCTCGCCATACTGTATCCATTGCAGAATATATATATCTTTAATGAACTCATAGTTGGCGTGGCGAGAGCGATTTTTTTTGTTTTTAATATCATTA
Organism: Kalaharituber pfeilii; assembly: GCA_015179045.1. Taxonomy (NCBI): domain Eukaryota; kingdom Fungi; phylum Ascomycota; class Pezizomycetes; order Pezizales; family Pezizaceae; genus Kalaharituber; species Kalaharituber pfeilii. Next base: position 14,308 of record WHUZ01000082.1, on the reverse strand, counting down.
CTCGCATGCCGCCCTGTGGGTTATGGCGAGAGCGAGCGGAGCTACCTACAGCGAAGGAACGGTAGGAAATACTTATAGGTGAATTACCATTTGCCCTGTGAGGATGCGCCGTTCCTACCATATATCTCCACACCCTGGACTCTTGTTGCCCAGCACCCCTCCAAACTGCCTTCACGGTGCTCCCAGTCTCATCAAAGCTTGTAGCCAGTTGTAAACTGTTCCTCACCTTAGCTCGCTGTCTCTTAGTGGCCAGCCTCAATAGCTTCTGCCGTGACTGTTTTCCATCTCATATTGTAGACATGCACCATCCTCGTATGTCGACCACGGAGAGGCTATCCTTCTAGCTTTCTTTGATCGCTATTTGTGAGTATGTAAAGGTGGTGAGGGGCCACCGTACGCCTCGCCATTGGTACAACAATGTTGGTGACCATATACTGTTCCCAAAGTAACTCGACTATTGCTTCAGTCCGCAGACTAGCCCCTGCGGCCTGTCCGAGATATATATTGCATCTGTATATTGTGTAGCTGTCACTGAATCCTAACCCTACAGAGGAGAGGAGGATGTAAGTGCTAGTAATGAGGGCCTAGCCATAGACATGTTTCTTTCTGCTCTCGCCATATCCCACTAGAAGAGCGCATGTGAATAATGATATATAATGAAAACTACGTATATACTGAAATTCTTTACCTTAACTTGATTCTTATGATATACTTCTACAACTATAGTAGGCATTAACTCTGAGTTTCTGATAAACATCCGCAAAGGTCGAGGTTTGTGTGGTTGAAGGCGAGAGCAATTTCGATGTTGTAGATATCGCTCCAATTCTTGCTTTCCTTTTTTTTTTTTTTTTTTTTTATATATCAGTACTCGCATGCTGCCCTAAGGGCCTATGGTGAGGGTTTAATTGCGTAAGAAATAAAGGAAAAGAATAAAAGTTAGTTACATGTGGTGCCTGCGGTGCTCATTAATAATGCGGGGTAGAAAGGGGCGGACGGACTGAGACAGCCGAAGGAGGGGGGAAGTGGCCAAGGTCTTGGTGTGGGCAGGGAAGGATTGAGAACTGCCGGGTTGATATCCCTTATTTTCCTTTATTTATCTTTCTCTCTTATATTATATCAATTATATACTTAAACATCGCCATAGCCCTCCGGGCGGCACGCGATTAATGAAAAAAAAAAAAAAAAAAAAAAAAAAAAAAAAAAAAATCCGGGGTAGATTAGGTCAGTGTGGTCCCCGATGTCTTGGGAATGCACATATACCAGGAGAAAATCCAGTACTAGTTTACCTCCGTCCCCTGTCCCACTCGTACTGGCTGGACTTGCTGAATTTCAGGGCCGAAAGGCTCGATAGATTGAGGAGGCATGGTAATCGCGAAAACGCTGGCACAGGTACTGCTTTAGAAAGACACTGATTAGAATCTTGGTCTACAAAACAGTTGAAGCATTCGTGATATACTAGTACTGTGGTTCACCACTTTCCCGGACACTCCACTTTCCCAGACACATTTACCACAAAACTGCGCAATTTTCGCACTCAATATCTCAACAACCACAACAGCATTTGTGAATGCACTTTGTGTAGCTATTACTCACAGTGTAAATCTTGCTATCTAGCACTTTTTCTTCATCAAAAATTGTGGCTGCAAAGGGATTGGGGCTTGTCGCATTTTTGTTGGAAGGCTTGGCATTTATTTGTATGGGATCTCCATACAAATGTCACCACCCCCGAATTCTGCATGCTACACCTGCAATCAATTCATGAAAAAAACTCAGACACTCACATTCAATCGCATCACTCAGTCAGAAACTATGAACAACGTAGTTAGCGTGCCCGATGTGGTAACGATCTGCCCCCCTGTAACGATCCCCTCTCTGGGCACTCCTCGTCATGCATTCCTCACTCTACTACTTTTATTTGAATATATTGCAACTATAGAAATTACTTAACATTATACCAATTTGACATTGCTGAATCAGAATTTGCTATCATAATAAGGAAAAAATCAAAATTCCAATATTTACAACTAAATTTATCATTATTTACCTAAGTTGAGACCTCCCTGTATATGGTCTTTTTATTAAAAGTCAATATTGCATATACAGATCATGTGGGATGCAATGCACCTTCAATTGTATAGAAGTAGTTTATATTCGTGAGCTAATCTCTATACCTTGATCTGACCTTCAGTGTTCCTAGACTCCTCAAGTGATTCAGGAATAGCAGGACTTGAAGTAGTAGTAGTTGAAGCACTAGGGGTGGTAACAGTAACTCCTTCTGAGGTGCCAGGTATGACAGAAGAGACCTATGGCTCAAATCTGCTATTGGAACCTTCTTCACCCCCCCTTCTAGTATTCAGACCCTCCTATCCAATGAATCCAACAGGCCGTGATCTGCATTGGACTGAAACCGCCTGGACCGGTCCAGGCCGGTATTCTCAGTGGCCTGGACCGGCCTGATCCACATGAATCAGGCCAACCAGGCCAGTCCAGGCCAATCAGGCCGGTCCAGGCCAATCAGGCCGGTTCAGGCCATTCAGGCCATTCAGGCCGGTTCAGGCCATTCAGGCCGATTCAGGCCATTCAGGCCGGTTCAGGCCAATTAAACGAATCACTCCGCAGCTATCCAGCTGAATTGAGGCCAGCATTTACCAGATTGTTTGAGTATTTAAATGTTTTTTTTTTTTTTTTTTTTTTTTTTTTTTTTTTTTTTTAATATCATTAATCGCTTGCCGCAGTATTTAAATGAGTAGAATCTCGCGTATGCCTAGAATTTGAAACAGCAACGGTCTGCGACTTTTGTCAAGTATGTATCACACTTCGTATTCAAGTAAATATACTAAGAAATATTTTAGAAATGATGGACCTTCCAGATAATACAACAGACTGGACTCAATTCTTCGATGATGATACCTGATGCGCAACTGTCAATTACTGATAGTGGAAATATCCAGGACTATTAAAATCTAATTCACCTGGGTTAAATTCTGAAATCGCTTGAATTTACGTAAATGGCCTGGTCGGCCTGGACTGGCCTGAATGGCCTGAACCGGCCTGAATGGCCTGAACCGGCCTGAATGGCCTGGACCGGCCTGATTGGCCTGATTGTTTCAGGCCGCCTGGGCCGGTCCAGGCGGCCCTCACGGCCTGGCCTGATTGTTCAGGCCAGGCCAGGCCCAGAATTTCACGGTCCAGGCCAGTCCAGGCCTCCGGTTGGCCTGGCCTGGCCTGGCCTGTTGGATTCATTGCTCCTATCTCATGAACTAAAGATCTTTCCTAGCCCCAGCCTTGCATGTGAGTTCCTCTATGGTATCTTTTTGTAACTTGTTCAGCTGCAGCCATTTCTCTCTATTTTCATTCCTCTTTTGCCTTACTTTCTCGATCCATCGCTGCTAACTACTTTGCATATCAGCGGCTTCTTTCTTATCCTAAACTATTTTCGCACCTTCTGAAGTTTCTCTTCCTCCTTTCTGACCTTCGCTGGTACTCTCTGTTTCCTTTTCGACATCTCCTACTATTTTTTCCTTCTATTTCCAGTATTGCTTTAACTTCAGCTCGAGGCGGCATAGGAGGAAGTGAGTGAATATAACGTCTTGGGCGTCTTGGGTAGAGAACCGCATCCCACCAGATCAGTGAAAAAACACTTGACTAGTGACGTTTACTAGTCCTCTGCATAGCTCATTTAGCAATACGCGCCTGCATCCCATATATTTGCTGTCGCATTTCGCATACGTCGCATAGACGCTCTATCGGCCGCCCGAGGTGGCCCATGACAGCAAGGCAAAAGAAGAACGAAAATAGAGAGAGATGGCTGCAGCTGAACAAGTTACAAAAAGATACCATAGAGGAACTCACATGCAAGGCTGGGGCTAGGAAAGATCTTTAGTTCATGAGATAGGAGGGTCTGAATACTAGAAGGGGGGGTGGGTAGAAGAAGGTTCCAATAGCAGATTTGAGCCATAGGTCTCTTCTGTCATACCTGGCACCTCAGAAGGAGTTACTGTTACCACCCCTAGTGCTTCAACTACTACTACTTCAAGTCCTGCTATTCCTGAATCACTTGAGGAGTCTAGGAACACTGAAGGTCAGATCAAGGTATAGAGATTAGCTCACGAATATAAACTACTTCTATACAATTGAAGGTGCATTGCATCCCACATGATCTGTATATGCAATATTGACTTTTAATAAAAAGACCAGCCCTAGATAGATGAGAATTACTAGTTTTCTATATAATTTTTCTGATTTCGAGAATGTTGAGCTATACTATATACAGGGAGGTCTCAACTTAGGTAAATAATGATAAATTTAGTTGTAAATATTGGAATTTTGATTTTTTCCTTATTATGATAGCAAATTCTGATTCAGCAATGTCAAATTGGTATAATGTTAAGTAATTTCTATAGTTGCAATATATTCAAATAAAAGTAGTAGAGTGAGGAATGCATGACGAGGAGTGCCCAGAGAGTGGATCGTTACAGGGGGGCAGATCGTTACCACATCGGGCATGCTAACTACGTTGTTCATAGTTTCTGACTGAGTGATGCGATTGAATGTGAGTGTCTGAGTTTTTTTCATGAATTGATTGCAGGTGTAGCATGCAGAATTCGGGGGTGGTGACATTTGTATGGAGATCCCATACAAATAAATGCCAAGCCTTCCAACAAAAATGCGACAAGCCATAATCCCTTTGCACACCCAATTTTTGATGAAGAAAAGGTGCTAGATAGCAAGAATCACACTTTGTCTAATAGCTACACAAAGTGCATTCACAAATGCTGTTGTGGTTGTTGAGATATTGAGTGCAAAAATTGCGCAGTTTTGGTGGTAAATGTGTCCGGGAAAGTGGGGTGTCCGGAAAAGTGGTGAACCACAGTACATGATAGGCCTATTGGCTAAGATCGACGATGCAGAGGCAGGAGCGGCGATACTTGCAGAATTTTCACTACAACTCGAGGTTAGCCATTCATTAATCCAGACCGTTCAGGCTGGTTCCAGCCAATCAGGCCATTTAAGAACAGGAATTGTGTACGTCAAGCGCTCCAATTCATTTGAGGTGTTGCCATGGAGGGTACTTTAAATACCCCTACAAATGCCAAACAACCCTTTTAAGTAGGTTGCGACCCTCGACCTTGAATCCACTGCTATAAATCACTTTTTTTTATATCAGTGATTGCGTGCCGCCCTGGGAGCTATGGCGATTTTAAGTACATAGGAGATAAGAGGAAAAGCAAGAAAAGAACCATGCAACGTGCCCTCTCGTCCCCGATCTGACGTCCCTTGTACTTCCCCCTAACACCCCACACACTTCATCAGTTCCAACAGCGTTCGAGTGGGCGATAAACCACAGGCAACTGATTGACTTGATGTTGGCACTATTGAAATGCTGGAGCAAAGTAGTTTCTATGTGTCATAACAATATTTAGCACTGGATATATCCCTAATGACTAATCTGCAATACAAATTCAGGTAAGTAACCGCATTTTTTGATTTCTCAGATTGGATGACCCATAACTAGATTTTGCAACATCCGGGTAAAGCTGTTTGGGTAATTAAGCAATGTGTGTAGCAACGAAGTGTTTGTGGCGCAGTTAACAGCATATATACAGGTTAATTAACAGCAAGTATACTGCTTAAACTCCTTTTCTTGGGATAACTTGGATTTCATACCAAATCAGTTTTTTATGTCGCACTTCAGTTTATAGCTTCTTCAGACACTGTTCTATCTCAGGAGCTATGAATCAGGGCCTCTTCAGCAAGTTGTGCGACAAGCAATGTATTCCAAACTCTGCCCATTTGTGCATCACTGAGACTGCCAATGCACTGGTTGAGCCGAAACAAGTGAGACTAAATCTTGACTAAAAGCTTGAATAATTTTACCCAAGGCACAACCCCTAAATCGTGTGCAAAATCCCTCTTGCTGTTACGGTTATTTTTGCGCTTAATAACCATGCTTTGTAATTACCCGAACCACTTTACCCCGATGTTGCTAGTAGACTGATTGAGTTCTTTACGGAAATGAAGCGGTTTTGTTCGAAATCGAAAGCTGCAACATACCACAACGCGACGTACACCACGTCCCTACGCACGTTTTACACCAAAACTGACCGTGCGCGACAACATATATCTTAACCACCAGAATAGAATTTGGCATCCAGCTGGTGAAGGGGCTAAATGAAGGAACAATCATCATATTCTGCACCTTAGTTTCTTCAAAACTTATGTTTTGAAGGGACTTATGATTCCATGAATTTCGCATCATATATTGGCATCAGCTTGGCATATATTTTCTGCAGTAATACCCACTAGCATTGAATTCCTCTTATCACACCTGAATTAAATTCGACAAAAAAATATTGGGAACTTGAATATCTATATTTTTCCTTATTCAAAGATGTGAGAAGCACACCAGGAAATTTCCAAAAAAGTAATAGAGTTATTCACAAAACTCATATTCTCATAGAAATTGTATGCACTAATTGTATAGGAAAACTACTGGAAAATAGCAATTTGAGGTATGAACTAGGCATTAAACAACATTAAGCTAATAAAAGCACTAATTGTGAAGAGACCTATTAGGGAGGCTCTTAATCCAAATTCGTTACCCATTATAGCGAGTGTTGAAGGGAAGTAGTGCATTCTACCTTCCAGTGCACTTTGTATGGGATTTACATATAAATGCATGCCAAGATATCAATGAAAAACTTATGGCGCCATTGATTGACCGCAATGTCTTTTCAGTGCAAATAGAGGTATCAAATGTGAAGAATAACCCTTTACTTATTTCCCCTGAAATGTGCATACAAAATTCTATTCTGGTGGTTGAGATATATGTTGTCCCACATGCTCAGTTTTGGTGTATCGGGACGTGGTGCACGGTGAAAGACAGTATATGTACCGTTTATGCATTGCGTCATGGGTCTGCTGTAGCCTGCTGGTAAATATGTTGGCTCGCGAACAGACTGATTCCTGCAGAGACATTACTCCGCCCAGCGTGGTGAGGAACAGGAAGTGTACCTTCATGTACCTATACGTATATGTTGCAGCCGGCTGGCGAACATTTTATAGCTAATCCTATTCAATGATAAGGCTCATAGAGATATACTCATAATTTTCCAACAGTATGAACATCATATCAATTGGATCAAACAAAAAGTCTTCGGTATGTAGGGAGGTAACACAATGCTTGGCATTTGCAAAGAACCCTGTCATCTCTAGAATATCAACATTGAAAAGCACTAGAAATGGCGGAGGAATCTGGATATCTCTCCCTATAAACATAAAATCCTGTTATTTCGCTCAGATCAAGAAAAATACCTAGAGCACAGTTGGTAATTGTTTCTAGGGCTTTCCAGCAACACACACAGTTTCAACTACAATTCTCCCACCCTACCGTGTAGAAATCGGAGGATTGTAGCAATGAAAATGTTGCAGTAAATGCACAAATAAGCAGCTCTGTAATTGTGTTCATCAGCATCCCCAATTTCCAGTGGCAGCGGCTCGCTGGTGGCACAATTTATGAATTTTCTTGAAAGCTTGAGCTTGGAATGTTATTTGAGCCTCTCGTTTTAGCCTCGAATAACAATGTATCAATCAATGAGAAGTTAAATTGAATACAAATCCACTTCCATCCATTGACCTGAGGGTTTTATTGTTTTTTACCCTTTGTCTCCAGTTGTTCCAACATCTTAACCTGTTCAATATCTTCAAATGCAATAAGACCATCCACTACATCGCCACTTCATCGTTTCATATATTCCACCGCTTCAATATTGCCATCCCTCAATCAATTGTGTCTATGTGTAATCAATGGGAAAGGGCTTAAGAGCATGGAGATACAGAACCAGCCAGGAGGACGGCCGATGGTGCGGGTGAAGGAGGAGATGCGGAACACATTTGGACGGAATGGGAGGTGTTTTTTTTTTTTTTTATATCAATACTCGCGTGCCGCCCTATGGGCTATGGCGAGGTCTAGTTACATCAAAACAAAGTACAAGTACGGAACAATAGAAGTAAATCCCCCGGGGCTAACCCCTCGCCCATTCCAAAATTCCTATCACTCCCCGAAGGCCCTCCCCTTCATCTTGGTCACCCAAGGGTCTGCACAATCCATCCTCACCCCTGGGGCATCTCTGCTTCCAGACTCTACATTGAGACCATATGTGAAGGGTCGTTTCTTCAGCCTCGCCGCACCACCGGCATTCCGGGCTGTCAGCTGTGCCGACCTTGAATTTCCAGCGCCGGAGGCCCTTGCCTCCAAGGATGCCAGCTAGCGTTGCGACCCTATTGCCTAGTCTGCGTAATGGCCTATATGACATATGCAGTCTGTTTCTTTCGGCCGCTCTCCTTGCTTTGGCCTCTTGTTTCATCCCGTCCTCCGTGACAATCTCGTTTTGATATGGCAGCTGTGTACCAACCTTGGCTGCTCGATCTGCTTCGGTGTTGCCTGGGATTCCTTTATGACCTTTGACCCACATTACCGCTATGTCAAGGTCGCCCCTTTCGTTTCTCCGGTCCCAAGCCTCCCTTACTCGCTGTGCTGGCCCTTTGGGTGTTGGTTCCCCTTCGGCGATCCTTTGTAGCTTGGTTATTGCAGTCTGGGAGTCTGTGATGATCAGTAGTTCAGTGAATCGGCTTGTGAGGGCATCCTCCATGACAATCAGTTCCGCGTCATTTACTGTACTGAGAGCTCCCAGATATGTGGAAGTCCGTTTCTGGGTGTGCTGGGAGAACGAGCCTGCCCCAGTAGAGTCACCTATTCGGCTCCCATCTGTATAGACGCTGACCCAACCTTGGTCTTCTGCTTCGGCAATAGCTGCCATCCATTCTTCAGCTGAGGTATCGGCTGGGAGTGTGAGAAATGTAGCTAATGGAAGAGGCCTTCTATGATGTAGCGATCCCCTGAGGTATGTGGTGTCCTAGTCTTCTGTTTGTGGCAGTTCTCCCATAAACCGGAGTATGCGTGCTTCCACCCGTATGCTTTCTCCGTCTGCGAATGTGCTGATCGACTCAAGGTTTTAGCCTGTCTCCGGGCTATGAGGGCTTGCCCAGGGACCCTGCCATGGCCAAGTGCTACAAGCGGGGTTATGTGATTAAAAAAAAAAAAAAAAAAAAAAAATCGACTCAAGGTTAGCCAGTCCTTCTACTATATCTCTTCTTGTCCCCCATGGAGCCCTAGTGATCTCTCTAGCCACCACATACTGCCATCTTTCCAGAGTGTCTAGTTTCTGCCTGGCTGGAGATCCTTGTGCATAGTCCATCCAGGCCCAACATCCCCACATCCCTATATTACGGGCTATGCTAGTGTATAGTTGTCGTTTTTTCTCTGGCGCTATGGGTGTTAGTCTCGTCACTACATTCCAGGCTGCTTTGGCTAAGTGTAATCTCTTGTTGAAGTGAGTACCAAATTTCAGTTCCCAATCGACTGTCAGTCCTACCAGCCTGTATTCTGGACATATGCGTGAGAGGCGAGGTATGTAGACACTTCTATATTAGTTTTATAGATAACATAGACCTTGAGTCTAGTATGCGATCTGAAGACCTGTGCCGTCCCCTGTACTAGCCGAAAAAATAAGTATCCTGACAGGGGATAAAACGCATATTATTCGCTATGCAGCATTTGGTCTAAACTAGCACTCTGTATGCTTGGCTGTGGATGTTTATGAGACCAGTCCAATTTCGTGATAGATTGTCCAAATTTTATTATGTCAGAAGTATCTGGACACCTGACATAATGAATCCGGACAGCTGACACCATGAATTTGGGCCTATCATACACCAGCAGAATAAACACAAGAACAAGGTAGTATATACAAGGACGGCAGGCAAAAAAGGTCCAGGTAAAACCTCAAGTGTCATACTTAGTAAGATAATAATATTCTCATAGGTGCTGAAATAACCCCCAGAAAAGAGCAGCTATTGGGGCCTACATTGAGATATTCGCATACCAAATAGCCCAATATTGCTTTTATCAATAAAAACAATATCTACAGCAATGAAGATACTGAAATCAACATGCACTGACATCATTGAGAATACAGTTATGAGAGCTTCACATATGCATCAGCTACAAATCTTGAAGTTGTGATAAAGTGCAGATGAGAGTACTGCCACTGGAGGAGCCTGTTACAGAGGCTTTTTCGGAAGCTTTCACGGAGGCTGTTCTGGAGGCTGTTTGAGTAGCTGTTGACATGCTACGAGCAGCTGTTCGAACAGTTGTTTCAGAGAGTGTCCTGGAGGCTGTTCAGAGGCTGTTCTGAGGCTGTTCCGCAGGTCGTTCCGGAGGTTGTTCCGGAGGCTACTTCGGAGGCCGTTTCGGAGGCTGTTTGAGCTCGAACAGCCTCTCGAACAGTATTTCAATGGCCTCTGGAACACCCTCTGGAACAGCTCTTGGAATAGCCTTGGAAAAGCTTCTAGAAAAGCCCTGAAGAGCAGTCTCGAAATCTTAGGACCTATCAGAATAGTAAGTTTTGATCATTATAATGCCTGAATCTGTGCTTATCATGGTTGCCTGTAGTGCCATTTTTATATTTCTAGTAGAGGACTTATATCTCTTTTCCTTGTCCTGATACGTAGGTATAGGACTGTTGGTGTTGCAAGTCCCAAATTCATTATGTCAGCAGTCCGGATACCTTTCTTTTTTTTTTTTTTTTTTTTTTTTATCATTAATCACGTGCCGCCCTATGGGCTATGGCGATCCAACTGTCCGGATACTTCTGACATAATAAAATTGGACACTACAGTATCCACGAAATTTGGACTGGTCTCATAAACATCCACAGCCAAGCATACGAAAATATGCTAGCTTATGCCAACTACTGCATAGCGCATGATATGCATGTATCCCTGTCCGGAGACTTTTTTTTTTTTTTTTTTTTTTATTTCATTAATCGCATGCCGCCCTATGGGCTATGGCGATGTTTAGTTACAGTGGTATGATGGAAAAATGATAATGAAAGAGTAAAGAAAAATCGATAATGAAAGAGTAAAGAAAATTGAACCGTCCTATTCCTCCCCCGCCCATTCCAATATTTCCGCCATGTTTGTGTCCTTATCTAACTGTCTTATCACGTCTGCTCCTCTTGCGGTTTCTGTCCGGAAACTTATTTTTCGGCTAGTAGAACCTCTGCAACCGGGCAGGCTAAGTACAGTAGTCTACAGTCCCCTGTCGATACCCCTGCATGCGGGCAGGCCAGACTGGCCTGCCCGGAGAGGTCCCGCAAGCAGCAATAGCAGAGGCTGACAGAGTATATGAATCTCAACTTGAGTCCTATGAACAGCGCAAGTGGCGCGCTGCCTCTACCCTCTACTGCTCAGCTACGAAGGCAATACAAGCCTATATTGATGAAGACAGCGAACCTCATACTATTTGGACCACTCTTCAGGATCATTTTGATACTGCAGAAAGCCGCGCTGGACCTACCTATTTACGTACGCAGTTTGAGTCAGAAAAACAACAAGAGCAGCAAACAGTTGATCAATATATCAGTATCTTGTTAGACTATCAGCATTAGTTAGCCCATTCAGAAAACCAGAAGATTACTGATGGTGCTCTTATACACCACCTGCTTACAACTCTTCGTTCACCCTATGAGCATATTGTTGATATCATTCTAAGCCAACCTGCTGAACAACTGCCCTGCCATGGCGAACAGCTACAAGCGGGGTCACGTGAAAAAAAAAAAAAAAAAAAAAAAAAAAACCTGCTGAACAACAGACACGAGCACATGTAGCCAACAATTTGCGCACCTATGAGAAACGAAGCTGCTAAACACCGTTGAGAATGCTGGAGTACTTGCAGCCATCAGAAAACCTGACCATGTCAGCAAACAACATAACCACAACAGCTACAGGGATAAGAAGAAAGGTCACTATAGCAAAAGAAACCGTCAGACTAATGAGGTCAATGCTCGCAGGCCTAAACGCATTGCAGGAGTATGCTGGTACTGCACACGAGAAGGACATAAGGCAGAGGATTGCAGGGTCAGGAAGAAGGCAAATGAACTCAAGAATAAAAGGCAGACACTAAACCCAGATAATGGCAATTCCTCAAACGTTAAGGTAGCAAGAGCCTATGCTGCTAAAGATGCTACAGTATCTATGACAAGAGCTATTCTCAGAAACAGCCTGCGCAGAACCTGGTATGTTGACTCTGGTGCTTCTGACCACATGTGCTCTACACTGTCAGATTTCGATAGCTATAAAAGGCTCGCCAAACCACGCAAAGTACTACTAGGTGACAACTACACTATCTTCGCTACAGCAATAGGGACTATGCATATTCAGGGTAACGCAGGCAGCAATCAACATCTAACTCTCAAATCAGTTCTGTACGTTCCAGATCTCAAATGTAAACTCTTCTCAGTAGGTAAAGCAGACAAAGCTGGCTTCAGTCTTACCTTCAAGCAAGGCACTTGCTCAATCTCAAATGAATATAATCAATGTGTTACTACGGCCAAACGAAACCATGGAATGTATATCCTAGATGTAACAACATCGCCATAGCCTTCGAGGCGGCATGCGATTAATGAAATAAAAAAAAAAAAAAAATAGATGTAACAACACAACGGCCAACAGCCGCCGCCGCCGTACCTGCCACCGCCGTACCTGCCGCCGCCGCCGTACCTGCCATGCGATACCTGCCACCGCCGTACATGCCGCCGCCGCCGTACCTGCCACCGCGATACCTGCCGCCGCCGCCCTGCCATGGCGAACAGCTACAAGCGGGGTCATGTGATATAAAAAAAAAAAAAAAAAAAAAACCTGCCGCCGCCGCCATACCTGCCACTGCCGTACCTGCCGCCGCCGCCGTACCTGCTACCACTGGAGCTGCCGCCTTATCCACTGCATCAGACTTATCCTTGGCTAAAGATACTCTCGAACTTTGGCATTATCGCCTAGGGCACCTCAATACAGGTGCTGTCAAGGCACTTGCAAATAGCCTAGCAACAGGCATAGATCTTCGAAAATTCAGAATTCTCAAAACCAGACAGTCCCTGCTTTCCATGTCTTCAAGGCAAACAAAAAGTCACTATTAATCGAACTCCATCTGCGAGGGCTACTGAGCCTCTTCAGCTCATCCACTCTACCTCGCCGTAGCCTGATAGGCGGTATGCGAGTAATGAAATAAAAAAAAAAAAAAAAATAAAAAAAATCATATCATCCACTCTGATTTGGCAGGCCCATTTCCAGTCACACCAGGAAACTCCAGATACTTCCTCCTCTACATCGATGACTTTACACGCATGACATGGATATATATACTTCAATCAAAAACAGTGGAAGAAGTATGCAGTGCCTTTCAGGACTTTAAGGCGCATGTAGAGAAGGAAAGTGGGAGAGTTATCAGGCGTTTCAGATGTGACAATGGCAAAGGAGAGTATGATAACCGCAGATTTCGAAGTATTCTATCAAGCAGTGGTATCTCCTATGAACCTAGTGCACCATATACTCAGCACCAGAATGGAGTCAGTGAAAGAAAGATCAGAACTATTAAGGAGATGGCAGTATGTATGAGATGTGCTGCTAAACTTGGCGAGGAATTCTGGGCTGAGGCCACTGCAACAGCTGTCTATATCCTAAATCGGTCACCCACACGAGCTCTCGAGAATATGACACCTTATGAGGCCTGGTATGGCAAGAAACCAGCTCTGCATCACCTACGCATCTTTGGATGCTATGCTTATGCATATATTTCCTAAACAGAAGCGCCGCACTGGGCAAGCGAAGTCACAGCAGTGTATATTCTTAGGCTATGCACCCAACACAACTAAGCAATGGCGAGTCTGGGACCCACAAGGCCGCCGTGCATACTATGTCGCTGATGTTATTTTTGATGAGAGGAAACCTTTCAGTATTATTCCTGAGCAGCTGCCAGCAAATATGCCTGCCAGTACTGAGGAATTACTAGATATTGACATGTCAGATATTAGGCCAGAAGATAGAATTACAGAAATTTCTGATGAAACGGCAATGCAGGAAGCAAGCTCAACAACCGAAGTCACTACACCTCACAGGCAGAGCATGTTATGCCATCAAGACCACGTCTACGTCTTGGAGAAGAAATATTGAAGAACCGCATAGTTCACACCCAAGTCACTTACATGTAGCAGCTAGCTCATCCGAAATGGTAAAAATCCTAATATCCCTGCAGGCCATACAATTCCTGTATCCACTGTGCATTAATGCAAGTGAAGAGATATCTAGATTTGCCATACACTAGAATCTGGTACTCTGCAAGTCACCCCTGATGAAGGAAGACTTGAAACTCTCAATGCACTAGCAGATGCTCTATGGAGATCTGACTATACTA